>CAJFCO010017910.1:50795-60832 GCA_904066015.1 Synergus gifuensis | reverse complement strand
AGGGATTGAAAAATATATCGCTGAAATGTCTGTCCTGCATTTGGTAATCCGAAATTTATCTTTGGATACTCATAAAGTCCAAAGGGTGTGATGACAGCTGTTTTAGGGATATCCTGATCTGCAACAGGAATCTGGTTATAAGCTTTATGCAAATATAATTTAGAAAATATTGTTTTTCCATGCAGGTTTGTCGAAAAGTCATGCAAGTGAGGTACCGGTTATTTGTCCGGGATAGTCACTGCATTTAGGCGATGATAATAGCTACAAATCCGCCAGGTGCCATCTTTTTTGGGAGCCATATGGATTGGCGATATCCAAGGGCTACTGGATGGCCTGCAGATTCCTAAATCAACCATTAATTGAAACTCCTTTTTAGCGATGGCAAGTTTTTCAGGAGATAAGCGTCTAGCACGTTCCGAAATAGGTGGACCATTGGTGAAAATTCGATATTCAACACTCTAAACGGGAGGCATAGAATCCTGTGCGACGTTAGTTAACTCTAGGAAATCCGATAGAATATCAGAAAATATCGAAGATCTGTCAATCAAGCTAATACCAAAAACAGTAGTATTCTTGAGAAAACCGGGAAAACTAATGCCAGTCGATATATCCAACAATCGAGATTCGTGCAAGATTGGAACGAGTTTAAAGTGAGCGAGAAAGTCTGCGCCTAAATTAGGATTAGGTACAGCAGCAACGCAGAAATTCCAAGTGAATTGTCGACGAAGTCTCAGATTGAGTGTTGTGCGTTTTTCGCCGAACGTCGCGATCGGTGAGTTGTCAGCATTAAATAAAACTGTGTCATTTGGTTGGGCTTTCATCTTTTTATCAGCAGGTAGAATAGACATCGGAACCAGTATCTATTAAAAATACTAGACCAGTTTCGTGGACCCGAAAATGGAGGCGTTTAGAAGTAAAGTTGTCTGTGGTGCTAGCCTCCGTACGTAAAGGCTTATTTAGTTTTCCTTGTTGAGTGGCAAAGGCTTCCAATCACAAGGCTGATTACATTTATGAGCCTGCTTACTGAAGCTAAAATGATAGTAACAAAATTTTTTTGAATTCCTGTTTGAAGAACGCGGACGATTTCCCTGCAAAGATTCTGAACGCGCAAGACTACAAGATTTGAATAATTTGGCGGAGCATAGACTCGACAGGATCAGATGTAGAGGTAGGTCGAGCAACCGCTGTTGATTCTTGTGTCTGTGAAATATCAACCGACACCTCGGAAAAATGAACGGCGTTAGGTTGGTAGGTCGCAATTATTCTATCAGCCATTGCGGCCAAATCATTGAAATCAGTTTGGTTCCCGACGGACAAAATGGCTCTCACGTGAGCAGGCATTTGGTCAAGAAACACGGATTTAATCACGGCGTCACTGCATGCCATGTCACGCAGGTCAGTGTTATGACCTCTTAATTAAGTTAAAATATATGACGGTTTTCCGGAAATTAAAGCGTCTCCTTTGAGAAGCTGGCGAAGATTCGCTTCAGCAGAGTTCGCGAAGGAGGATAAAATTCTCTCTTTAATTCGAGTATAAAGCTTCGGAGGTCGAGGGCGAGTGGATATGATATCTTTGATGCATTTTAGCACGTCGGAACCAAGCGACTCCATCACGGTATCAGTATGAGTTATTTTGTTAGTAATTCGAGCTACATTAAAAGAAGACTCAATTTGCAGGAACCATAGGTGAGGATCATCTGGCAAAAATCGCGGAATACGCGGTTTTCGATAGGCTTCAATGTGATTTACCGGATTCCCGGCGAGTTCATCACCTTGATTGTTGAATTGTGCATTTTGATTCGGATTAGCCATATTGGCGAATTTTAAAAAAAAACAGAAAAACCACGTAAAACAATACACTGTAATAAAAGAGCTGAAAAATCATACACTATTATGAAAATAGATCTTTGGAATGACCGTAAACTCTACAGTTATTCCCGTAAAATAAGGTTTACATCGAAGTATTAAAAAGGTGACATAACCTTAGCTACAGCCTTATTAACGCTTAGATGCTTCTAGATAATGCTAGAAAGATGTGACGTTACATTTTAATTCAATTTAATAAATTAAAGGTCTCTAAAATAAAGCCCAAAAGGCCCAAAATAAGAGAAATCGTAACCAATTAAAATGAACAACTTTAAAGGTAAATTTTTAAATAAACTCAAAGATATTTACACAAATAGATCTAAGATAATTTTTAAACAAGTTTTTAAGACATTTTAAACAAATTCTTGGGCGCCAGTCCTTTCTTGGGACAAAATGTCTTGCGAAGACATCGAGATAAAAGAGACAAAGATAAAGATAATAAGATATAGATAAGATAATTTCGAATAAGTTCGCGTCAAATTAATTAAATAAATTATAGAACAAGATAATTCGAAAAAAAATTGATAATAGATTAGCTCAGTCTTAAAAAATTCATGGTAGAGAGGGATGGTTCGTTAGATCAGAAAGCTCGAGTTAAGATAAAATGATAATTAACAAAAATTTATTAATTAAAATGTTTTTAAAACAAGACAATAAAAGAATTTGATAAAGAAAAAGATAATTTCAATAAAATAAAAAAAACAATAAAAACATAAATATAAACCGGATATATTGTTACGTCCTACCTATCATTAATTAATTTTTCGTCCTAACTGGCAACAGACTCTAATTCTTACAACCAATTCTCTCGTTTTAGTTCGCAATTTAATGCAAATCTGAGAACGAGGACAAGCCAAATGAAGAAAACTTTATATATTTTTAAAGATACAATTTATTAATTTTAAGTTACTAATTAGGTTTTCCTTTACAATTAAATTTGAAGTGACCCTTACGACAAATTAAGATGAGCCTGAGTTTAAGGCAACAGTACCTTCTATTCTTTTGATGGATACTCTGGATCGTTGTTTTATCAGATGGAAATCCTTCCTTGATGTCGTTTAGATTTTCTGCACTTTCACAATCGAACTTCCACAATTTATATGTCCTGAATTTGATTTCTCTCTGGAAGGTTAATTTCACTTTAAAGACTTCACTGGATCGTATCATACTGACACTCGTAAGTTAATTTTCACAAACAGAATCACTGGTAACTTCGATACTTGTCGTGGACAGTTGATTGCACTTGACTTTACACCGTAGAAGAACCCTTAGCTATTGAACTCAAGACTGGGTCCTTTATGGGCCGTGCTGTTTTTATGGTGATCCTGGATTTGAAGGAGTATCATGATTGCAGTGTTAGTGTATGTCTATGAGGAGGTGTCGTATCATGATTGCAGTGTTGGTGTGTTGGTGAATGTCCATGAGAAAAACTTATCATTATTTTAGTGTTAGTGAATATCCATGAGAAAAACGTATTATGATTGTAGTGTTAGTGCATATCTATGAGAAAAAGGTATCAAGATTGCAGTGTTGGTGCATATCCATGAGAAAAACGTATCATGATTGTAGTCGTCGTGCATATCCATGACAAAAACGTATCATGATTGCAGTGTTGGTGCATATCCATGAATAAAACAGATCATGATTGTAGTGTTGGTGCATATCCATGAGAAAAACTTATCATGATTGTAGTGGGTGGCTGCCGGGCCTCTCACGGACGTGTCGAGTTATTGAGAGTGTGTATGTTTCTTCTGAGTGTCTCCTATACAAAAGGAATTTATAGTGCGCCTTTGAGGGCAGGCGTTTAGGTAGGAAGGTCAGTGTCTTGCAGATTTAGAGATTTATTAATGTTGCAGGTGGCTCGAGTCGTAAGGGTCAGTTACATAAGTATGAATGAAATAATGATTATAATTAAGTATTGATGAATGAATTATAATTATGGTTTATGATGTAATGATTACATGTTGTCAATAAATGATAATGATAATGATAGTAATTAATTACTTAATAGTTAATTAATTAATAGTTAATCAATTACTAATTAACAAATGTCGTGCTTACATGAAATTATAATAAATATAATATAAAATAACGTCTCGTATAATAAAGAAAAATACAAAAATATCACATTAACAATCCAATCAATAATGAAAGGGAAGGGTCTCAAAATTACAATAAAGGGAATCTCAACAATAAAGAAAAGACATTTTCAACTAAAAGGGGGGGGGTCTCAAATATATTACAATAAAAAGGGTCTTTAAAACATTCTCAAAATAGATCCACTTTTCATCACCTGTCACGTTTTGATGGAGAAATGACTTCCGTTTGAATCTATCGAGTAGAATTTGGCAGGTGATTTTTCGATTTTCTTGCTGCCTTTCGTTGAGTTCATGCGGAACCCATTTTCCGACTTTCTGAATGTTTTCCATTGCTTTCAAACGAAGGGAGACAGCTTTCTGCGATACATTCATCTGATTCGCGATTGCTTCTTGAGTTTGAGAATCATCTTCATCGAGTAAGGCTTGCAATTCATCGTCTTTGAACTTTTTCAGTGGTTTTCCACGATCTTCGTTCGTCACATCAAAATTACCACTTTTGAATTTTTTAAACCACTCAAAACACTGTGTTTTGCCCAGAGCATGGTCACGGTATGCGTCAACAAGCATACGATGCGATTCTGCAGCAGTTTTCTTTAAGTGGTAACAAAA
The DNA here is from genome assembly GCA_904066015.1 of Synergus gifuensis. NCBI lineage: Eukaryota > Metazoa > Arthropoda > Insecta > Hymenoptera > Cynipidae > Synergus > Synergus gifuensis. The sequence goes on along the minus strand of CAJFCO010017910.1, from coordinate 56,258 downwards.
AACCAATGATGTCCGCAAATCGTAATTTGTAGGCACAAAACTCTACATGTTGAAACTTGTCGTACATTCACTGGTATGTGAAACTTGGGTTGTTGTTTACTAAAAATCTTTCTCTGCTCCTAGAGGGAGACAATGGCGCAGCAGAAGCGGTCATACGGTCCCTAAATTGATGGCAAGCACCATCTATAGGGAAATTTCGGTTTCATACTTCCAGTCCTGATATGTTAAACATTTCAAATTCAACACTCAATGATTATATTTTATCGGAAAGTCCAAATGCTCGAAAGGTTACATAAAGAAACAGCACTATGCCAATCATGGGCGTTGGCTTAGGTTACGTAATCGCAGCAAAACTACTAAATTGAAAGCACACTATATCCAGGAGAAATCTTATATTGCAGACGCCTACCTTTATTTGTGAAGACCAAGAGATTAATTTTTCCAGGCCAGAAAATTGGAACGGCTTAGGCACTTAAGTTTCTTCAAATTTGGACACTCTAAAACTCTAAAATTGTTCTTACGTGAACAGCCAGCACAGAACTGAGAATCTGCTGAGTTCTCCGTCTGAGCGCGCAGTCGCAATTATGTAAAAACATATGTCCGAGAGCCGCTGCTCTCTACGGTCTAAGATCGGAACTAGCGCTAACCATGATGGTTGCGTACATATGTTTTGACAGGTCGTCAACAATGAAAGTTTTTCGTATGTTTAACTGCGTTTACTTGCAGTTTTGGAGGATGAAAACAATAAAATAGATAGATGACTGACGCATCCCAGACGGTAGGCAGAATATTAATCTCTGAAAAATAAGTTGTTAAGCTTTGGGTTTTCTGGAAATTTAGGTAGGCGGCAAATATAAAAATATAGTGTTTGAACTCAAGTCTTAACCTAACTTATTATCTATCTCACAATTTCCCATACACTTAAATACATTCACACTCTTACAGCTAGTGGAGTTCCTATTGGCTGTTCTGTTTTTATTTCTCGAAGCAAAATCGATCGGGGAAGAGGATCAATAATGTGGTGAAAATCCACCACGTTACAAGGTCTCAAATATTTTTAAAAAATTGGTATTTAAAACATAATTAAATAAGAATTCTCTACAAGGACTATATATGTTAAACACAAATGATATTCAAAAATCAATTTAAAAAATATCTCATTAGCAACATCTCATGGTATTCGGCACCCCAGATAAAAAATGTTTACAAATGTATGTCAAATAGTGAATAAATAGAATCACAATGAAATCAGACCAGAATAATCAAATAATAGAGCAATTCAACCAAGGAGTCTTTTTTTAAAGAAATAAAATGAATAAAATTGTACTAAAGATACATATAACAAAAATAAATAATTAAAAATCTTGGCTAGATCACTTAAAAAAAATCAATTCCTGCCTCGATACAAATTTTGGAAGGCTACAAAAAGCAATTCGGTGACAATCACTGAAGAAAACTTTGAAACTTTAGTAAAAACTTTTAAGTAGAAGAGAACGTCACGTGCTGCTACGCTGGGTTCACAATTCAAAGAGACAGTTTTCACGCACGCAATTTAATTTTAAAAAACTGGAGAAATTACTCAATTAGGAGAAGGACTGATGCGCGTAGGCCTAATTTCCGTATAAGCTCATAGTCGAGAGAGGGATAGCTAATGAGGTTCGCTTCCTATTTGTCCATCCTGTCGTCCTGTCTTCTTCCTTTTCGCAGGTTATCAGCCTCCGTTGAAAGATAAAGAGATTCCGAACTCCTTCCTACGAGAGGGAGTTAGACAGAAGAATCGTCTTTCTGATGATGATTTCAGGGCCGGCAATACTTCAAAGATAGAGTGGAGAACGATGAATTCTTGCTCCATCGATGCTCGAGATACAAAATATAACAGAGAAAGAAAAAGGCATAAAAAGCCAAGAGATATCTGTTCAAAAACAGAAAAGATAAAGGAAGACGAAAATATAGAAAAGAAGATAGAAAAGAGGAATGAAAAGATTAAAGATCAAGCCGGAAAATTAACAATAAAACAATGATTTTAATAATAAAAATAAAATAATGAATTTAACAATAACAATAAATTTAACAAAGGAACGATAACAATAAAATTAAATTTAATAATAACAATAATAATAATAATAGGGGTCTCAAAAAGGGAATTCAAAGGCTAGGGTCTCAAAAAGGGAACTCAAGGGCTGGGGTCTCAAAAGGAAAGGGATAAAAGAGAGAAAAGAAGGAAGTAAAAGGAAGAGGATTATAGGTGTCTATATCGATGAGGCTTGGGTGAGGAATGGGAGCAGAGAGGACAGTTTCGTGCCAAAAATCGGGGTACTCCGCACCCGAAACAAAAAATGGAGTTGTTGCAGGCACTGCGAATAGCGGTGTCCGGTGGGTTGGCAGTTTCAACAACCAAACTGTGTGACGTTGCAGATTTCTACAAGTCACAAAAATTAAATCTATTATCATTTATTAAAGAATTAATGCTTCTGTTCTCTCGCTGAAAGTAAAGTTCGGCACTCCTCTACGGTTATCTTATTTTTTTGTATTATTCATTTTTTTTATTTTGTTTTGCACTACCTTAATTTCTTGTTATTGTTTTATAATATAAAATTTTTAGGGTTGTTCTTATTTTTTTTTTGGTTTATGTAGTTTATTTATCTATTTTTGTTTATCAATTTTTGATTATCTTTTTGTTTATATTTTTTTGTATATCTTTTTGTTTATTTTTTTTTGTTGTAAATTTCTTAACCTCGCGGTCCTGAGTGGAAGCCATAGAAGATCCAGCTACCTACGCTATCAGCTGGACTAGTACACCATCTAAATCTTCGCATCTTCGCCATCGCTAGCTCCTTGTGGATCATTTTATAGCTTATCTCTTATCTCTTTATATCATCCCTCTTGACGTCCAAGGCAGAGCTGTCAATTCCACCAATAATGGACAGAACGATTGATGTTGGTTTTCCAAGTTCTAGGCGCATCCCTGACGAGGACTGACCGTGGTTATTTTACCAAAATATTCCATGGCCAAGAATAGGTAACCTAGCTTGCAATTTATCGTTATCTCTTGTCGTTTATCTTTGTCTGTGAGCAGACGTATTTGGATTTTAATACCGTTTCTTTATTTGTTTTTATCTGGAGCATCAAAGGATTCATTTTCCATCTGCGGTTCGAAGCAAGGATTCTCTAGTCCCCACTCGATCCTTAAAACTACAGCCGGCCCTGAAAGACATAAATAACACAGGCCAACAATTCTCAGAACCAGAGACCAGACGTAGTATAACCGAAGGCTTTTGCTGCGCTGAATCCGAATCCGACCTCAGAAAAATTCCAGCACTCTCAGTTTTCGAGATATTCTAACCTAAAAGGGTTATAAACCCGTTATTTTGATGTTTTCGAGGCCGCGTAACATCGCGAAAAAAATTTTTTCAGAAACTAACAACGGCATTGTAAAGAACTACTCGTCACCTTCAAAATGCGATCCCTACTTTTTTGATAGGATTTTTCATAGCCGAGATATGGCGGATTCAAATATGAAAAATTTCACTTTTCACGGATATCAATTTTACTACAAAAATATTTGCCCAGGGAATGAAAGTAGCAAAACTACGTCTATCACAGCTTGTTACATGATCATATAACCCCAGACCCCCGATAAGCTGATTTCCTTAACCCCCAAGCCCGGTTACCTGCGAATCATTAAACTTAGACCCCTACAATCCGATTTCCTTAAGCCCCGATCCTTGTTACCTACTCCGCTATAGCCCTCGTCCACCATAACCTAATTTTCCCAATCGTTGAGTATTGAATATTTGAGTGTATGAATTTACGTCGAATTTGTGTGGAAACGTTTTCTTTTTATTTCAAAGGATCGCTGAAGAGATTTACGTTTATGACTTGTCGGGTCGTTATCCTCCCTCTTCAAAGACCAGCAATAGTCTGCCATCATTCTTTCATTCCATCTACCTTGGTAATGTTTCTCTTTCTCATGAAAGTCTTGGTGGAAACGTTCACCCATTTCTTCGCTGAATGCCCCTACATTTTCCGGAAAATAGTTCAAATGCGATTTCAGAAAATGTATTTTAGGACTCATGAGACAACCCAGTGCTTTGAAATTCTTTAACATAGTCGAAACAATTGTTTTGTATTTTGGATCTCGGTTGTTTCCCAAAAATTTCTGTGTTACGTCTGTAAAACTCAACCATGCATTTTTTTCCTTTGGATCCATGGTTTTTATGAATTCGTCATCTTTCATCAGCCTTCTTATGTCAGGTCCAACAAAAACTCCTTGCTTAATTTTTTCTTCACTCAATTTAGGAAATGTAGATTGAAAGTATTCGAAACATTTACTTTCGGGATTCAAAGCTTTGGTAAATTGTTTCATCAGACCCAATTTTATGTGGAGTGGTGGCAGCAATACTCGCTTTCTATCAACAAGACTTTCATGAATCACGTTATGATCACCAACTTTCCATTCTGCCCTTTCAGGCCAATTTTTGGTTACCCAATGCTTATCTCTCGCGCGACTGTCCCAGAGACAGAGAAAGCATGGATATTTCGTGTTTCCCGATTGCATTCCTAATATAAGATTAATCATCTTAAAGTAACCACAGATCAGCCAATTATGCGCTTCATAGTCTATCAGATGAAGGAGTAATTGAAAGCTGGCGTATGATTCTTTCATAATAGTTGAATGGGCGACAGGAAGAGCCGCATACTTATTTCCGTTTTGTAATAAAACAGCTTTTAGACATTCCGTGGAGGAGTCAATGAATAAGCGCCGGTCTTCCGGCCTATATAAGTCGGCTATGTATAGATTGACTAACCCTTCGATATCATTACAGTAAACCATATCTTCATCCATAGAAAAGTATTGAATAAACATTTCTTCTCGTTTTCTGTATATTGTCACTTTTGTTCCGGGTAACAATAGATTTCTTTCTTTTAGCCTTGAAGCACAAAGCTCAGCTTTATCTTTCGGAAGATTGAGATCCCGAATAAAATCATCTAATCCCGCTTGATCAAAAAGTTTTGGACCCTCGTCATCAGAACTGCTATCTTCAAATTTATATTCACCTGCATCAATCTCCATTGAATCAGCTGCTGGTTGATCAGATTTTTTATCTGATATACTTCTAATCCCGAATTCCGCAGCTGTCACACTTTTCACTTCAGGATATTTGATTTTATGCAAATTGTGCTTATTGAACCCACTTGTTTTGCACGTGCAAAAATAAGTCTTTATCGTGATCTAATGCCTCACGCCAGATCGTTGGTCTGATAACAACAAGAGTATTGCTGCTTTTATCATCCCACTTTAGCATACTTACTCTACAAGAATTACAAATTGATTTGGGAACCCACGGCTTATCCAAATTAGTCATAGAAAACTTAAAACATTTGAAAAACATATCTTTGATAGAATCATTAATCGATCGGCGGTAAGTCTTCGTTTCAAACTTGCCACAAACATAACAGAAT
>CAJFCO010017910.1:16913-27247 GCA_904066015.1 Synergus gifuensis | reverse complement strand
TAACATTACTTTAACGTTAACTTAACTATACTTTAACATTACTTTAACGTTAACTTAACTATACTTTAACATTACTTTAATGTTAACTTAACTTTGCTTTAACTATACTTTAACATTACTTTAACGTTAACTTAACTATGCTTTAACATTACTTTAGCATTAACTTAATTAAAATCTGAGTTTTCTAACCAACTATTATGTGAACTATCAAAGCCTAGCCATTTGACATAAATTTTATTTCCACGTCTCTTCAGGACCTTCTCTACAAGATAAAAGTCTGGATATTTAACTTTTAAAAGTTCCTGTTGATAAAATCCTCCAGCTACCGGTTAATCCTGATAGTCTTTCAGTTTGTATGTCATTGGTTTAGTAGGCATCACTTGGTCCATAGTAAATATTTCTGTTGTCTAATTTGGTGTATATCCTTTCTCAAAGACATTCTTATACTTGCTGATTCGAACTTTGTCACCAACTTTGAACTTTGTTTTTCTTGAAGGGATTTTTCTTTGTTTGGAGAAACGTTGCAAAAGTTCCTTTTCAGCTTCATTCCCAACATCTATTGGTTTCATACCAATAGTTCGATGTTTTTTACTGTTGTATTTGGAAACGAGGGAAGGTAAGATGTCTATCCATTTATAATCACCTTGCAAACTGAATTGCGGCCACATTAAATTCTTGTGTGTACGATTGAATCGTTCAACAATTGATGCTTTTAGATTACTATAAGTTGAGTATAGTTTTATGTTATACTGCTGCATTAGCGTCTTAAATTGTGTGCTGTAAAACTCTTTTTTTGGAACTTGTCCTTGCACAAGTATAGATTTCATGGCTTGAGTAACATCATCTCCACTTTTACTCTTGGTAGGAACAGCCCAGGCATACTTTGAAAATATATCTATCACTGTAAGCAAGTATTTGAAACCTATTTGAAATCTATACCACGCATTATCACACGACGACGTGGGTAATTTTTTCTTGTTGGTTTATGCAACTCTGTGAATACTGTCACTTTCTTTGCGTCCATTTTCTAGTTAATTCAATCGAGCGTATATATTGTCAATAAGCTCTGCGTTGTAAACTGATAACTCTTGTTGTTGAGTTTCAATTTGAAGATTTTAAATTTTCTCGTTTATTGATTCTTCAAGAATTCGCATTAAAATATTAATATTATCAATTTCGTTACGTATTGCTCTTCAACGTCTTCAACGTTACAAAGTCTTTTCTTATTGATGTCGAAATTACCTTTTGAGGTAAAGTGAAAACCTATACCAGGAGGTCCACGACTTGATGATGATGAAGTCCGTTTCAGTAGACGTCCAGACACGTCAATGCTCATTTTGATACTGAAGTTATAACCAGTTGTACTCTTAATATATGATTTCAGCTTCACGCAATTCCTCAATAACAGACATTATTTCATTATTATGACTTGGATTTCCAGCTGATTGAGATGCCATGAGCAGACGAAGACGATCAACTAGTTCATTAGGATCATCCCAATAAATGTAATCTGGATTTAGATTTTCTGGTACTATCATAAATTCGGGCAAGGAGTACTTTTTTCTTTTATTCTTTTTTAATGAACTTCCTCCTTTGCTTGATCGTCGTTCTTTTAATGATTCTTTGTGGGGAAAGAGTTTTTGAATAATATTATTATATTTGAAACTTTTATCAGAACGTGTGGGTTCGGATGAACTATAGTTTTTCTTATGAACATTAGTATCAATAAGAATTTCTTTATATTTGTCTAGATCAGCTGCGCTGATGAATGCTTCAATAGATTTTTGTTTGAATAAAAGTTTAAACTAACCAGTGTTTTTCACATAACTATTATTACCAACATTGATGTATTGACCTTCAAAACTTATAGACGTGTCACCAATCATAAACGATCCATCACTAAGTTTACGAACACCATATATTGTATCCAAATATTGTTTTATATTCTTATTCAGTAAGAAGAGAAATTTATTAGTTAACTTGTCATAATTTTCAGAAGGTTCAACATTTTCTTCAAAACTTTTTTCAATTATAGTTGTATCATGAGAAGTATCGTATTCTTCATCATTAGCAACAGCACTCGTGAAAGAAAAATCATCATTATCTGTTTCACTTTCTTTTTCTTCTTCTTTTTTTACTTGTTCATTTTTTAATTTATTTGTAATAAATTTATTTTTATTTATAGTTACATCGGACACTTCTACTAATATTTGCAGTGGGGTAACTACAGGTTCAAAAATCTCACTCAAAAGACATTCTGTGGCCTCTTTACCCATCTTTAGCATACGATGTTTCCGTCTAATTGTATCGCTAGCTTTCGCTATTTGACTGAGTACATCTCTTTCCTTTCGAAACATGTTTATGCCTCAATGTCTCAGACTAAACTAATTTTATTCTTAATTAACTTCTTATATTTATAGAATAATGAAACAATCGAATCCTCTTCTATATCTACCTTGATTTAAGTTACTATCTATATCGATAACTAAAAATACATATTTATCATTATTCCAACATGCTGAGGATAAATCTCTACACTTAGTGTATGTCATGTCAGTATTTACATGATCTTCATATACAAGTTTGAGATTTTTATCATCTTGTCGAAAAAGAACTAATAAATTAACATTATCTATAACTAAATGTTTAGGAATACCTGACAGTCAGTCTAACATTAATCTTCGTAGAGTAAGGAATGCTTGTACACAGGAGAGAAAAAGTTAGAAAACAACGCGTTAAAGGCCTTATTAATAGCATTATCAATAAGTTACCTTTCGAGTTACATTTACCAGGATACCAGTATTGTGGTCCTGGTACTAAACTGCCTAAGCGATTAGATAGATGTGATCCAGGTATAAATCCACTTGACGCTTCTTGTAAGGAGCACGATACTGCCTACTCAAAAAATCGAGAGAATATTGAAGCGAGAAACGTCGCAGATAGAACACTAGCTGAAAAAGCGTGGCAACGTGTTTTATCTAAAGACTCTGGTATTGGAGAAAAAGCAGCTGCATTAGCTATAACTAACATCATGAAGGCTAAATCAAAACTTGGAATGGGGTTGAGAAAGGAGAATGAGAAAAAGAAAATTAAATTAAAGAAACGAGTAGTATTGAGACAAATTGTGGATGCTGCAAAGAAATCCATGATCCCTGGCAACGATGCTCAAGTCACCATCAAAGCTGCTGTTGATGGTGCTCGAAAAGCTGTTAGAAAGGCTGGAGGTAGAGATAAGGTGAGAGCACCTCGTATTCTACCTTTACCATCAAAATTCGGTGATGTTTTACCATTAATTCCAATTTACGCTGGACTCAGCGCACTTGGAGCTCTTACTGATGGAGCAGCTGGTGTAGCAAAAGCTGTAAATGACTCGAATGCAGCCAAACAGTAACTTCAAGAAACTGAACATCATAATAGAGCAATGGAGGAGTTAGCTCTAGGAAAAGGGTTATACTTGAAACCCTATCGACAAGGTTTAGGGCTTTATCTCAATCCTTGTCATCAAGGTCAAGGTCTTAAATCTAAAACGAAAAAATGTAAGTCAAAAAACTTGCAGTGAAGCTACCACATCGTGCCCTAACTGATTTCGATATACTCAATTATGCTAACACTCTAAAGATTCCATATTTTCGTGGAGTTTTTATGCGAAATGAACTGGCTAGGTATGGTTCTCATAAAAATGATTCTGCCGTTATTAATCTTGATGATAGAGACGGCCCTGGCACACACTGGGTAGCATTTAAAAAGAACGGTAATAAAATAATGTACTTTGACAGTTTTGGTAACCTTCAACCACCCTCAGATCTTGTCAAGTACCTAGGTGTTGGTAGCATCATAAAATATATTCATGATAGATATCAAGATTATGATACATTTCTGTGTGGTCATTTACGTCTTAAATTTCTATGTGGACAGCTTAAAATAAAGAGTAAATATTGTCTATATACATAAGTGTAAGTAATTGCTTGCATGGAATCAGTATATAGAAAGACTTCATCATAGATGAATCACTCACTCTGACTATTTCAGGCAACTCATCTGTACTAGAAGCAGAATATTTTCCACCAATAGAGCTCTCACCAAACAAAAATTATGCTTTAGGTCTGATTGAATTACTCACTTTCAATTCAATTCCTAACGTTGATATAGGAAAGAATAAATTTTATATTGGCGATGAGGTGGTAACTATACCCCCTGGTAGCTACGAAATTGAAGATATTGAAAAATATGTACAAAAGAATTTGGAAACTAAAGATATTATAATAAATATTATTCCCAACAACAATAAGTTACGTAGTGAAATCAAAAGTAATCTTGAAGTTAATTTTAAGCCAAAAGATTCTATTGGTCAACTTTTGGGATTTATATCACGTATTCTTGAAGCAAATAAGAATCATACATCAGATTTACCAGTAGCTATTCTCAAGGTGAATGCTCTCAGAGTTGAGTGCAATATTACAACCGGAGCGTACATTACAATCGTAAAGTTCACACGATACATGAATTCTTCCCAATAGTTCCACCTGGATATAAGATCATTGCAGTGCCATCACATGTCATTTACCTTCCGATCGCCGTAAAGACAATACATCATATTCAACTCCGCATTGTTGATCAAGACGGAAACTTGGTGAATTTTTGAGGAGAAACTATAACAATCCGATTACACGTAAAGTCAACGTGATGGGTATTATTTATAATCGCAAAGTGGGTGGAAGTTATATATGTAAACCACCATGTCAGAAAGCAATCAGTCTTCAAAAAGTTCGCAAGAGACTAACATCTCAAAACGCGCTCTTCCTGAAGCAACTAGGTCTAAGACTTGAACAAGAAAACATAGGAGGAAGAAAAAGAAGAAATATCGACCATTAATTTATATATTTTTTACCTGCCGCTGTTTTAAATATGGAAGAAGTACTAAACATTCAAAGTCCAGTGAGCTATGATGAATCTCTAGCTCACTATAAGATTCATGCTCATCAGCATTACGCTTCAGCATCATTTAATAACAGTGACGAAATTCAAATTGCTGTTCAGCATCAAGATTTATGCATTCTTCCATGTATAAGCTCATTGCATGAAAATGGAAAACTAGTTAAAAACGATGGAATTACAGCTGTGACAGCTACATATTTTATTGATAATGCAGTTTGCTTTTTATTTGATGAAATTCGCTATGAATTGAATGATATTGAGATTGACCGAAGCAAAAGTGTTGGACACACTAGTTCAATGAAAGGATGCATTTCTCTAACTCCTAATCAAGCCAATTCTGCTGAAAATGCAGGCTGGCTTGCAATAGATGTGAATACTAGAATGACAAATGAAGCGAGATACTTTGATGGAAATATACCACTCCTCATGATTTTAGGGTTCGCAGAAGATTATCGAAAGGTCATTGTGAATGCTAAACATGAGCTCATCTTGACAAGATCACGTACAGACAATAATTCTGTTATTAAACCACCACAAGGAGATGATGAAGAATTCAAAATTCTGCTTCATAAAGTGGAGTGGATGGTTCCTTATTTACTACCATCAGATCGTCACAAGATACAGCTGTTGAAATTTATTGAAAAAGATCCTCTTATTTCAATGAGTTTTCGATCATGGGATATGTATGAATATCCATTAATTCCTGCTACTCAGAAACATGTCTGGCAAGTAAAAACTTCAACACAATTAGAAAAACCACGATATGTTATACTAGGATTCCAAACAAATCGAAAAGATCAGCGCAAGAGATATGACAATTTCTTTGACCACTGTAACATTACAAACGTTAAACTCTTTTAAATTCTCAATATTACCCGTATGGTAATTGAAATTTAAACTTTGATCAGAATCAGTTTTCATTATTGTATGAAATGTATGCAAATTTCCAAAATTCCTATTATGGGAAAGAGTCTAAACCTCTATTAAAGAAGAATACATTCAAAGACTATGCTCCACTCATTGTAATTGATTGCGCAAATCAAAATGAGTTCTTAAAACAGACTTCAGTCGATGTACGATTAGAATTTGAATCAAGTAATAGTTTCCCCGCCAATACATCAGCCTATTGTTTAATTATTCATGATCGAATAGTTCAATACAAACCCGACAATGGCGCTGTCAAAAAACTAATATGAGCTGGTGGGGGTAATGTTGAGTGATGGGGATAATATTGAGTGGTGAGGATAATATTGAGTGGTGTGGGTAATATGGAATGATATAAAAAGGCCGAATCGAACTAGAAAAATCATTTTCAGACGAAATGAAGTTCATCGTAGACACTCAAGGCTTCAAGCGACCGTACAACGACTTTGTCTTCAAGGAGTTGGCCATTCTTCCTCTGCAAGAAGAAGCTCAACCCTTGGTTTATCTCTTTGAACAACCCTGCAGCTGGAGTTCACTACCTGAACGGTATAAGACTGAAATACTTGGCTTACAAGAAACCACCATGGAATTGAATGAACTGCTGGTGATGTATCATGTGAAGAACTACGATCTTTACTTCAAGAAACATTAGGAGGTGCACGTACAATCTATGTAAAGGGGTTAGAAAAGAAGACGCGGTTGGAGAAATATATAATTAATGTACAGAATTTAGAGGATTTTAACTGTCTGTCATTGGGAAAATTAAAGCCTGAAAAGTTGTCAAACACATGTATACATCATACTTTAAAAAACGGAACATGTGCCGTAAAAAATGTAATGAAGCTCCGAAATTGGTTTCTAGATGATCCGAACAATTTCTATGTATCTAATGCTGCTAGAGGTAGTGATGAATTAGATGTTAACACTAAGTTAAAAGATTTATATGATAATTGTCAATCATTTTAGTAAAAAAAAATAGGTTAATATTTTTGAATAAATTACTTTTAATATGTAAAAAAAAATTTTATTTATATATTTAACCTTATTATCCTTTAATATTACTTTTTTTAACTTATCTTAGTAAATAAATAATTTTATATTTAACCTTAATCTAACTTAATATTAGTTTAATTACACAGGGCCACAAAAAAAAGTGGTCTGAACTTTACATCTGACTTTGCTACACTTATAAATTTTGACCTGCTGAATCCGAATCCTGCCTCAGAATTTTCCCTATACCCTACAATTTTCCCCTAGCATAGGGTAAATGTGTGAATTTTAGAAGTTTCAGGTTCCGTTGCAGTTCTACTTATCCTCGTAAAAGCTAATTGAACAACGTCGTTCCTACATATTTAGGGTCGCTTTTAGTTCAAATTTGACTTTAGAATTTTTGTTATTAGGTGTAAAACTTTGCTTCCGCCGTTTTTCGATAGATGACTGCAGCGGTAACTGTCGGTTGAAATAGGCAGGTCAAAAATTTCACACAGTAAGCTTGGACATCTGTCAATATAACGATAGCACCACATTAGTGAATTAGTGTTTGCATCAGAAGTGTATTCTCGATCGAAGATGTCAGTTTTCGAGTCAAATTCTCTTTATTTGCGGGAAGTGTTGATTTTCTGCTTTCATTTGAAGAAAACTGCGGCTGAGGCTCATCGAATGCTCTCAAGTGCTTACGGTGACGCTGCTCTTAGTGAAAGCACGTGTCGTGAGTGGTTTCAACGCTTTAAAAGCGGTGATATTGATGTCGAGGACCGGCATGGCGGCGGAAGAGAAAAAATTTTCGAAGATTCCGAACTGGAGGCATTACTTGCTGAAGACTCGTGTCAAACGCAAGAAGAATTAGCAGAATCATTGGGAGTCACTCAACAAGTAATTTTGAAACGCCTCAAAGCCATGGGAATGATTCAGAAGCAAGTAAATTGGGTTCCTTATGAATTGACGCCAAGAGACGTTGAACGCCGTTTCTTTGCTTGTGAACAGCTGCTTCAAAGACAGAATCGGAAGGATTTTTTATATCGCATTGTAACCGGCGACGAAAAATGGGTCCACTACGATAATCCCAAACGCAGAAAATCATGGACAATGCCCGGGCATGCCTCCACATCTACGCAAAGACCGAATATTCACGGTGCCAAGGTTATGCTCTGCATTTGGTGGGACCAGCTCGGTGTGGTGTATTATGAGCTGTTGAAACCGAGTGAAACTATCACAGGGGATCGGTATCGAACGCAATTGATGCGTTTGAGTCGAACATTGAAGGAGAAACGGCCACAGTATCAAGAGAGACACGATAAAGTTATCCTGCAACATGACAATTCTCGGCCACATGTCGCAAAACCCGTCAAGAGATACTTGGAAACCCTAAAATAGGAAGTCTTACCCCACCCGCCGTACTCTCCAGACATTGCTCCTTCCGACGACCATTTATTCCGATCGATGGCACATGGCTTAGCTGAGCAGCATTTCCATTCTTATGGAAAAGTTAAAGAATGGATCGATTCGTGGATCGCCTCAAAAGACGCAAAGTTTTTTCGAGATGGTATCCGACAATTGCCCGAAAGATGGAAAAAAGTAGTGGCTAGTGACGGACAGTACTTTGAATCATAAACAGGGAATCACTTTTTCAGAATAAAGCCTCAAATTTTCGAAAAAATCGGCGGAAGCAAAGTTGTGCACCTAATAATTACCTGAGAATTTCCCTAGCCTAGGGAAAAATTTGCATAAATGTGCAAAACTTGAGGATTAACGGAGCTTTTGTTTTTGCACGGAATAGCTGATGTCTTTCCGTACTTGTTATATCTGACAAGAAGTTTTTTGCAGTACCTCTGGTTTTCCCTAGCCTAGGGAATTTTTTATATTAGATTTCACAGACCCACAAAAAAAAGTAGTCTGTACTTTACATGTGACAAAGCTACCCTTATGGATTTTGAGCTGCTAAATCCGAATCCGGCCTTAGAATTTTCCCTAGACCCTACTATTTTCCCCTAGCCTACAGTAAATGTGTGAAATTTTGAAGTATCAGGCTCCGTTGCAGTTATATTTATCCTCGAAACAGTTAATTTGACAACATCGTTCCTACATATTTTTGGTCGCTTTTAGTTCAAATTTGACTTTAGAATTTTATTGAAATACCTGAGAATTTCCCTAGCCTAAGGGAAAAAGTGCATATATGTGCAAAACTTGAGGCTTAACGCAGCTTTTGTTTGGGCACGGAAAAGCTTATGTCTTTCCGTATTTTTAAATACAGATTTTATATCTGACAAGAAGTCAGATATAGCTATTCAAAAATGTAACATGTGCACGTCAGCTTTTTCGTGCAAAAAAAAGAACCCCCATAAAAGCTTCAGTTTTCCCCAATGTTCTTCTTCTATCTCTAGGCAGGGGGATCGTAATGCAATGCAGAAAATTTCGATGCCGAATTTGTTATCTTAGCTACTGAAAATACGCAAATATGTCTCTTTTACCTAGCGAAAATGGAACCTCTGAAGAAACTCTAGTTTTTCTCAGTTTTTCCCTTTTTTTCCCTAGGCTAGGGAAAATCCGAGGTACTGCAGAATACTTCTTGTCAGATATAAAATCTGGAGTTAAAAATACGGAAAGACATCAGCTTTTCCGTGCTCAAACAAAAGTTCCGTTAAGCCTCAAGTTTTGCACATATATGCACTTTTTTCCTTAGGCTAGGGAAATTCTCAGGTACTTGAAAAAATTCCAAAGTCAAATTTAAACTAAAAGCGACCAGAAACATGTAGGAACGATGTTATCCGATTAACTTTTTCGAGGAATCAAACATAACTGCAACGGAGCCTGAAACTTCCAAAATTTCACACATGTACCCTAGGCTAGGGGAAAATAATAGGGTCTAAGGAAAATTCTAAGGCCGGATTCAGTTTCAGCAACTCAAAATCCATAAGGCTAGTTTCGTCAAATGTAAAGTTCTGACTACTTTTTTTTTGTGGGCCTGTGAAATATAATATAAAAAATTTCCTAGGCTAGGGAAAACCCGAGGTACTTCATAAAACTTCTTGTCAGATATAAAAAGTACGGAAAGACATCAACTTTTCCGTGCACAAACAAAAGCTCCGTTAATCCTCAAGTTTTGCACATTTATGCACATTTTTCACTAGGCTGGGGCATTTTCTCAGGTAATTAACACAAATTCTAAAGTCAAATTTGAACTAAAAGCGACCCGAAATATGCAGGAAAGACTTTGTTCCATTAACTTTTACAAGGATAAATATAACTGCAACGGAACCTCAAACTTCTAAAATTTGCACATTTACCCTAGGCTAGGGGAAAATTGTAGGGTATAGGAAAAATTCTGAGGCCGGATTCGGATTCAGCAGGTCAAAAGCTATAAGTGTAGCATTGTCAGATGTAAAGTTCAGACTACTTTTTTTTTGTGGCCCTGTGTTATTTACCCTATCTTAGTAAATAAAAAAATCTGCCCGCTTCGCGGGCACATTCTCATCGCG
>CAJFCO010017910.1:0-16903 GCA_904066015.1 Synergus gifuensis | reverse complement strand
CGCTTCGCGTGCGGCTCGCTTCGCGTGCGGCTCGCTTCGCGTGCGGCTCGCTTCGCGTGCGGCTCGCTTCGCGTGCGGCTTGCTTCGCGTGCGGCTCGCTTCGCTCGCAAAAATGAGCGCGCCTATGGCGCGCAGGGGGTCGAATATAGTTCGATCGTCGCGCTTCGCGCTCCGTGTTGCGCGCTTCGCGCGCTTGTGCCCTTAGTGAAGCTTGCGCTTTACAGGACGCTTAAAGATATATGTTTTTTTTTAAATTTAATTAAATTACATAATTTATATTTTTATATTTTAATTTATTTTTGTATATTTGTAATTTATGTTTTTAAAAATTTAATTAAATTAAATTAAATTAAATTACAGCTTTGAATGCAAAATTTAACTAATTTACTTAAGGTTCTATCGACCTTAAGGAGCACATTCTCATCAGGGCACTCGCGCTTCGCGCTCGATATTTGATTTAAAGCTCGCGCTCCGCGCTCGGCTCTGTTTAACAATATTTTTCACGATTTAAACGAAAACTACTCATCCTATTGAAAAATGGCCAAAGGAGAACTTGTAGATCTTTTTAAGGCGAATAATTATATTTCTTATCATTTTCTCTGCATCTCGCGTTTTTTGGCTCAAAATTTGAATTTTCGATTTTTTAAGGAAATTCAAAAAGTTGTTATGCGGATTCTATAGGGCGTTCAAAAAGAAACATTTTTCATCTTTAGACTTTTTTTCATATCGTGCGTTGTTTGGCTTCTAATTTAAGTTTTCTTTCATTTTTTTGGATTTTCAAAATGTTATAAGTCTTTCAATTTTTTTTTATCCAAAAAAGTCATTAAGAAAAATTGTTCGAATTTTTGAGTACTACGAACGTGCGTCATTAGAATTTTTAGATTAAAAAAAAAAGTGGTTTCAAAATTTTTGAAAATGCTCCCACTTTTTGAATTTTCATCCAAAATGGCTGGCCAACGAACTTGACCTTCATTTTAGGACACTAAAAGAGAATACCAAAGGACAATCCAATCGGTCAATTCTTTCGAAAGTTATCGTGCTCACAATCTAAAAATCTACAGACAGACAGACACACAGACAGACACATTCGTAAAAACATGTTTTTCGGGTTCAGGGGGTCCCAAAACGTGGACATTTGACAAAAACTGGGGGGGTCAAATTTTACACAAATCTAATACCTTCTCTGATGAGAATGTAAAAAAAATATATTTTATTACTTATACTTAATTTACTTAATTCTAGAAAAAGACGGAAGGATGAAACAGCAATTTTATTATTTAACTTTTATTTATTTATTTATAAAAGCTTTTACAAAGACATTACATATATTTATTTAAATAAGTTTAAATTCTACGCTATTGCATATACCTCCAAGGTATTGCATTTGCAACTTGTTTGTGGCAGCACTTTCTTCCATCCTGTGCAGGCTATTTGAATCCTGTTAAATTCAAAATATATATTCGGAAGAATGTAGTCGATAAGGTAGGACACTTGGCTGGAAAAAATTCAAATAAATGAGCGATGGTGGCTCCATCTTCCGTCATCGTGGGGAAACCACATTGCAGGAATCTGCATTACAGACTGAGTCACACTACCGATTGAAATACACTCCTAATTAAACAAAATTACAGACTGAGCTAAATTACTGTCGCTAAAACAACACTTTTGCTGTAAAAATGCAAATTTACCGTGGATAAAACAGCACATTTGCTTAGAAAATTCAAATTTACGGTCGATAAAATAGCACATTTGCCGAGAATATTCAAATTTAGGTCGATAAAACAGCACATTTGCTGGGAAAATCCAAATTTACGGTCAATAAAACAGGACATTTGCCGACAAATTCAAATAAATTTGTAACGAATCTGAAATAATTCCGGCGCGAAAATTTAAAAGGAGGAAAAAATGAAATTTTAATCGAATTAAAATTTACTTTGGGTTGAAATTCCGCTCGGTCCTTTAGATTCAACTTAAGGATTGCAGAATCCTTTCGTTATGGTCCACTAGAAATTTGAATAGTAACCATCGATGTCCAATTATGAGAAAAAAATAGATTATTAGTTAAAAAATGAAAACGGATTTAAGAAATATTAAAATAAATGAAACTCGGATTTGATAGAAAATTAACCCAATTTATTACTATTTCTGTAAATCTCAAATGATCTTGATTATAATTATAAAGGTTCAAACAGTTAAACTCTTTTAACGAAAACGATTCGAATTCAAATTATTCTAAATCCAACGCGTGACAGAAATTCAAGTGCGGAGCGACAAAGATCAAGAGTCGCAAGCGGATCGAAATCTGTTCAACCTTCTGAGTGGATCTGAGCTCCAGAGGTCCTTGCGCATCGCAGGGAATTTCCTGCGCAGCCCTACTCTAGTTTTTTAATGTATCATTACCCAATTAAAGCTCGCCCTTGATCTCTAAGTACCACCCCAAATGACCCAAGCCCGTTTTCTTAGAACTGCTTTACGACTTTCCTGACTGGCGCCAAAGGTTCCTCGCGACATATCACAGGCGACAAACTGCCCTGATATCTACTCGGGTTTCCTAAATATTCTGTCCATCTGTTCTAATTTATGGTTTCCTTATAAACTATAGTTCTCTCTTAACGCTATTAAAAAGTCCTATAAATTAAAATCATTTTTTACAAATCCAAGTACGATTCTTAGTCTTGTTTCTTTGAATTTAGCTATCTGAACTTAATTATTCTTTCTTACACTCTGGGTGTTCTTAATAATTATTAAGAACATTTAATTATAATTAAACATTTGTATCACCCGCTTACTTAATCATTTGCCCTTCTTAAAATCGCGTTCTACTAATATTTAAGTTTTCTCTAACCAACTAATTTATGAGTAATAAAAGTCTAAGATAATTTTGATTTCTTTTTAAATTGGACCTCCGAGCTCTTAAAATTAATAATAAAATTAACAATAAAATCCTCTCTTAAACCTATAGTTAATTATACAAATTCATATTCTTAAACCCTTTTTTTTGTTAGTCAGTTCATCTTCAATTAATATTGTCAATCTCTCTTATTTTAAATAAATATGATTGAGTTTGATATTTAAATTCGATTCAAATTTGCTTTTCCAGGAGGTGCTGCCTCTACTGGAACCATTATCAATCAACAATCGCTCTCAGATTGTTACAAATTGGTGATGGTGGCGTCATCTATCGACAATGTGATAAAGTGACATAGTAGGAATCTACTTTACCGTCCGAGATAAATTACCGACTCAGCTTAGTGGCATAGTAGGAATCCACTTTACCTACCGAGATAAATTATCGACTCAGTTTACTCGCTCGGTAAGTGGCCTAGAACCGGTCTTGCTCTACTACTGATGTTATAATTCGGAAAACTAAAAATTCGGACAATTGCAAATTTGGAAAAATGAAAATTCGGAAAAAGAAAAATTATGGAAAATAGTTATTCGGTAACATAAATTTCGGTAAAATAAATATTCGTAAAAATAGAATTTGGGATATATTCATGCGTCTGTATCTGGTTGTCCCACCCATAGAACGCCCTTACGATATCATACATTACCAACTTAATATTTGCCCAAGATCTAGATTATAAATTTGATATTCGATATCTTAATAAATGCACAAATGACATTGCAGGGAAAAAATGACGGTAAGGTATGGATCGTATAACTTTTACGTCTGAAAAAGAAAAATGTATTAGTAAGGTGCCATCCGTAAACCACCTGGACAGGTTATGGGGGGAGAGGGGTATGACAAAATTCCACGATCCATGTATATTTAAGGGGTTATTCTACTTTATACGCTGAAGAAAAGAGCTATTTTTGAACACTTTTTTTGAGTATATCATGAACAATATGGAAATAAATATTTTTAGGTATTATAAAACATGTATTAAACTACATAAAAAAATTTTTTTTATTAACTTTATTCAATTTTGATTTTAAAAATAATGGCTGTGCGTAGGCTTCTCAAAATCAAAAGGGTAAACGGTACCAGGGATATCTCGGTAACGGCTAGTTGAAAAAAAAAATAATAATAATAAAAATGCCTATAATAATTAATATTTATGAAAAAATAACAAAATGGCGGACAAAAATCGAAAAAAATGCATTCTTTTTCACTGTTTTTTTGTTCAAAAAATTAGTAAAAATGTAATTTTTTAATATATTATAGGCAACAGACCTAGTTCAATATGTGTAGAATATGTGGTTTAAATTTTATAAGGATCGGTTGAGTAGTTTTCATAAAATCCTTGGTACCGTTTAAAAACGTTGTTTTGAGAAAAACGCGTTTAAAGTTTTGTCTTTTTTTGTCTTTTTTTTTTCTTTTCTTTTTTTTTCCTTTTTTTTAGTTGTTTCATTGATTCTAGATATTTAGGATTAAATACAAGTATTTCTCGGTAGTCAAAAAACTAAAATTTTTTTTTTCATTTTTGTTATTAAATAAACAAAAATAAATTTTTTTTTTCAAAATATGAATTAACTGTTTTGTGCAGAATTTTATAAGCTTCATTATAAAAAAAAAAAGTTTCAAATCGGTTCAGAAATAGCTTCTGAATATCAATTTGTCCGCGAAATGTTTTTTTAACCCACTCATGTGCGTGCTCAGGTAAGCACTCCGAGGTAGTGATGTTCAGGTACGAAATAGTATATTTCGATACAAGAGGGCAAACGGGCGTTTTGGTAACTGCGAGTGTGAAGCCGCCGCGTGAACCCGAGGCGAGGCGTAGTAAGATGAAGCCGAGCCTCGGGTTCACGCAGCTCCTTCACACGAGAAGTTACCAAATCGCCCGTTTGGACCTCTCGTATCGAACATTATTTTTCTTTACAAATTCATGCAAAATCCTCGTTTGTCCACCGTTTACAGACATCAAACCAACCGAACCCAACTTAACCCAAAACATTGTTCACACAGTAACCGTTTACGACGCTAGATGGCATCGCAACCGGTGAGCAAAATTTTTTGGTAACCGTGAAGACCACTTTGCTAACCGGTGGCAGCGTTTTGCTCATCGATGTTGGGGATTTTGCTCACCGCTTTTGAGGACAGTGTGGAATCAGCCATTTTGCATGTCAGTAAACGGTGGACAAACGAGGGTTTTGCATGCATGTGTAAAGAAAAAAATATAGTTACACTGCTCCGATCTTTTTGAAATTTTGACATAATATTTCTAGATACATATTCTTTCGAAAAATGTAAGAAAAAAAATCGATTTTTTGAAAGTGGTAAAGTAGAATAACCCCTTAAAAAATTTTACATGGAATGCTGTCCACGATGGGGGAGGGGGGGGGTCAAAAAGTGGTGAAAAGCTGTCCACGTGGTTTATGGATGGCCCGTAATAGAATGTTGATTGGTAAAAGAACGTTCATGTATAAATTAAAATAATTATGAAATATACCTGTCGTTTGATGTAATCACGAGATTAACATCTGGCAAATTATTCGGAAGTTCCAATTGTAATCCTTCCCAAGATATATGAACATTGCAATAGTTCTTTAAATAATAATGCAGACCCCATGATGCTGCAACACCAGAGCTACCAATAATTCTTATAGTACCATCATTATTTGTTGAAAGCTGTAAATTAGAGTAAATTGAACATTATTGTGGTTTGGAATTTAAATAAAAATCCATTGAACGTACCGAAAAGTCAGTTGTTACGTACCAACCCTCTGAAAAATATTCTTTTTTTTTATAAATCATTATTACTTTAAAATTTCACTTCAGAGATTAAATCGATAAATTTCGCAAGTGAAGACCTCAATATATAAATTAAATACATGAAGAATATTTTCCTGAGGCCACTGACAGCGGTAACCCGAGATGTCAACGCAACACCTCGGTGAAGAAACGATTAGGCAAGCCTCGAAGTATAAAGAGGATTATAACATATTAAAATAATTTGAAAATTAGATTTGTAAAGTCTAATAAGAATTATTTTTGAAAATTTACAAATTAATATAACGATAGTTGGAATGAAAGAAAGGAATGGTGAAGAACGAATAAGAATGAAAGAGAATGATAGTACAAAATCCAAATGCTTGCTGTGTTCATGTTCGCAACATTATATTAGTTATAAACATTTGGATTCAACTACTAGAGACGAGCGCCTATACCAAATAACTAACGTAGATGCATAATGGCCGCGCGGAGGTGCGTTATCGGACACTCCACCTCTTTTACCCGACCTTTCCGTCTCATATTCGTCCTTCCGCAATTTCTTTGGGACTCTGACCTACTCTATAATCAGCTGATTAATACTCAGCTATTAAAATAATATCATATAAAATTAATTATATTCTATTTAATACAGACTCAATTGAAATTGAGTTGAAAAATAGAACTTGAATTCTTTTCGAAACATTAATACCAAAAGGAATTACAAAATTTGGAAAATCGGCGCCCGTCTCAGTACAACGTTTAAATTACAACTCGTGCAGTACTAACGAGCATTCCGGTCTACCGCGAGATAAAACTCAAAGCGTCGTGTAAGAGTAAAAAGGTAGTCTTAATTAAACTCCTGATGTTAGGAATTCGAAACAACTCAATCTAATTGATTAAGCCTAATTCGCGCAGCCTCTTCGGTCATAAATAAAAACTTGCATACGAATAAAAGAATGTCTTGAAGGTCTAGGAAACCTGCTAGTTTAATTTAACGTGGGACATAAAACCTCCCCAAAATTCCCTGTTTGACGACAAAGTCTCCAAGCTCGCGATTGAAATCGCCATAATTTGGCTCGATTGTCAGCCGGGAAACTTTGGTCGCAAGAAAGACCTCCTTTCATATCGACGGGAAGTTAACTATTTGCTTCTCCATTAAAGTAAATTCTCGGATAGATAAAAACAGTTAATCGCAGGAAATAAGGGTATAAGGTCGAATCTCAAAACGAGCGAGAACTCATGATTTCTATAAGTAACGAACCGGGATCGCTTAAAAGACGTTAGGAATGAATGTGGAGATTTAATCGCTCTCATTCCTTCCGGTTCAAAGCCATCTAACGTCCGTTTTGTGTGTTCCTAGTGAGTGACCGCGAAGCGTGGGAGAGATTAGTTCGCGAGAGTGAATAATCAAAGGCCTAGAGATATTGAACTCAATAACGCAAATTGAACAAGTGTATACGGTCCAAAACGGATAAAACGGACCAGCCTACTGTCTTCAGCCTACTTCCGCTTCATCCTTGAATTTTAATCTTATCAAAACTAAACAATCGAATGTTTCTATTTATGAGATTTTTCTTTGAGGGTTTCAGAATATAATATTTTTTGTTAAATTACACTTGTCTTTCTCAAATTATTTCCTCCATAATGAAACGTTTTATCCTTGTATGAGGACAGGTGATCACGAATTCCCGCATAAACAATTTAAAAGATTGATTCATAATATTAAACTCAATCTTTTCTTTTCTGTTATTCTCCGACTTGCCTTAAATGATTCGTTATAAAGGCCGTAGCCGGATAAGCATGGTGAAACTGCCTCCCCATGGATTTGGTTCATATTTAGGGGGTAAGTTTCTCCCACTATGAAACTAATTTACTTCAAGTGCCAAGTTAAAAAAAATTTTTTTGCAAAAGTTATAAACAATTTTTGGAAAACTATTATAAAAAAATCAGTTTTCTCAAAATTGGTTCAACAGATTTTGATCGTTCAAATATATATTGTAGAGGGTACTAAAAAACTCCCAATTCCTTTCAGAAGAAGGGGGTGAAAAAAATTATTGTAATATTATAATAATTTTTTTAGTGTTCTTTTTGTTGCAACACCGCCAGTTTTTTTCTATAATTTACATATATGGGACATTCTTTTACAAATCGTACAGATTTGGACGAAAATTGACCGACCCATTTTTGATTGAGCTAATACTTTTTTTACGGGTTCTTTATCGAAAAAGAGAAGATACGTATTTGAGGATTTATTTTTCGCAATTTTTTGGGAAAAAGGAAGGGTTGAAAAATTGAGAATTTGAGTGAAGACTATTTTTTTAAAAATGCATAACTCCTGTTGTATTTAAGCTAGAGACCTTTTTTTTCATTTGAATGCTAAAAGAACGAGCTTTAATACAAAAATCATCCCAAAAATATTATTAACAAATTAAAATTGTTATAAACAATTAAAATTTTTTAATCTATTTTTAACTAGTTTGACCCCCATGAATTAAGTTCTTAGTATTTTTATCGTATTCTACGTCAAATTTCCGATCGAAAATGATTTATTTCAAAATGGTGAAATTATTATTACTCTCGGAAAAAATTTAATGTATCTAGCGCTGTCCAGCGTGGTAGCTCACATCTGCGCGCAGATCACATTTCACGGCCGATTTTCTTCTTTGATATCGTTTTTCTCTTAAATATAAATGATTATTATATATTTTTAATTAAATAATCTTATTTCTCAGACAAGATAACTTTATTATGCTTTCATAATTCAAAATTCCGTTCAAGGTATTCACTGGAATAATGATCAAGTGACAATACATCCATTTTCAATATATTACAAAGATGATGACAATGAATTGAAACTCAAAAGTTTTGTGTTTACACCACTATACTATTGCCGTTCACCTCTTTCAAAAACAGTTAGTAGACTACATAAAATCAAAACATGGGATTAACAAAATAATATATTTTTCCGACTGTGCCAGTGGGCAATACAAGAACAAAAAAATTTTATTAATCTTACTCATCACGAACAAGATTTTAAAATAGCAGCTGAGTGGCACTTTTTTCCTACTTCGCATGGAAAAGGACCATGTGGTGGAATTGGTGACACTCTAAAAAGACTTGCTGCTAGAGCTAGTCTGCAGAGTAAATAATCCTATTCGTACACCTAGAGAATTATTTACCTGGACGACAGAAGCTCTACCAAACATAACATGTCGTTATTCGACAAATGCTGAGTACGAAGAAGAAGAAAAGCGGTTGTCAGCACGCTTTCAAAAAGCTATAACAATAAAGGGGACTTTAAAATATCATTGTATGATTCCAGTTTCTCTTCAAGAATTGGAAGTAAAGCAATTTTCCTTGTATGAAAAGAAAAATATTGTAAAAATTTGTAAATAAGAAATGTAAAAATTTGAAGAATGTAAATACTGTATAACATAAAACTGAAAGAGGTACTTATTCACTAAGCTAACCTACCGAAATCTTAATAAAGTAATAATGACATTTTCAATGCTGATGTTTTTCTTTTACTTCTTATTATTTATTTATTTCTTGAATTTTTAATAAAGTTATCTTGTCTAAGAAATAAGATTATTTATTTAAAAATATAGAATAATCATTTAGATTTAAGTGAAAAACGATATAAGAGAAGAAAATCGGCCGTGCAAAGTGATCCGCGCGCCGGTGTGAGGTACCGTGCTCGACAGCGCAAGATACATTAAATTTTTCCGATTTAAAAATTTTAATTGTTTATAACAATTTTAATTTGTTAATAATATTTTTGAGATGGTTCTTTTATTAAAGCTCGTTCTTTTACCTTTCAAATAAAAAAAAATAAGGTCTCTAGCTTAAATACAACAGGAGTTATGCATTTTTAAAAAAATCGTCTTCACTCAAATTCTCAATTTTTCAACCCTTCCTATTTCTCAAAAAATTTCAAAATAAAAAAAATGCTCAAATACGTATCTTCTCTTTTTCGATAAAGAACCCGTAAAAAAAGTATTAGCTCAATCAAAAATGGGCCGGTCAATTCTCTGTTCGATTTGTAAAAGAATACGCAATATCCAAAGTAATAACATATATTTTTCAGAATAAAATCAAAAGGGTACTTCAAAGTTAATAAAATAAAATGTAATTTTTGTCCACTAATTTGTATGTAATTCCATGGGATTCAGGGGCCAACTTAATTTTTAGCTTAAGACTCAATAAATAAATATCATTTGAACAATATAAGTTACACTATTACGCTATAAACTTAGTCTTCCTCACTGTCTTCCTCTATCACGGGATTCATACTGTTTTCTGTAAACAGTTTTCTGAGAATTTCAGCAGGTCTTACAATTTTTGACGAGTATCTTGCATGTGATTAGTATAATATATAATGGCTGCAATATGGGAACAGCAGCCAACTGTTCGTCGACCATTGGCGCAGTCACAATCATACCTTTTTATTCCTGCTACACCAACACTGTGTGGTTGATAATCAATGAAACATCTATATACTTTCCGACTAATGTGTCTTGACTGTACCTGGACCTTTAGAATATTTGCCTGCTCTTTCACAAATTGCAAATTGAAAGACGCATTATCGTTCATCATTTCGGCCAAGTACGAAACTGCTTGTGAGAGTTGATAGGAACCCATAAACAAGATTTTTAGGTCTTTTTCTGTCAACTCTGGAAAATCTAAAAGTTCGTTTGAAGAAACACTTTGAAACATAAGCTTTTTACGAAACCAGCCTTTCTCTTCGACTTTGTTAGCCAAAGTGTTTTCCATATCTAAATGTTGTTTCATTCTCGTAACAATTTCTTCTGAAAGATGGTCATTTGTTTCTAACGCTTTTCCAAATTGATTCTGTAGAAATGCTGCAATTTTAAAATACAATCCAACCTTCGGAAGCAATTTATTATCAATAACATGATCTAATAATCGATATTTTTGTTTAATTATTCCATGGACGGATTCCACTGTCCCTCGAATTTTTGTGACGAAACGTGACTGGTTTGATTCTTTAGTAGTCAACTGACTCCGCTTACCCTTTAAAGCTGACATCAGTACGATAAAGCCCTTGATTCCAGTGCGTCTTTCGCATCTCGAAAACCACGTCAAGAAAAAGTTTGCTGCTTTTATTCATTAATATATACAAACCATCCGGATTTTCAAAAAAAAATTTTATAAGTTCAGCGTCATTCTGATTCGCGTAAAATGTTCCTGCCATATCTATAGTAGTCGTCCGGTTGTTGTATAGATAGTAAAAGGCTTACATACCGGAACCTTTTTTGGCCTGAGTAAGATTTTCGCTAGTACTCATTATTACTGCTTTTCTGATGGCGAGCATATGTACCGTCACAAAGTAACGTTAGCTTGTCATCAGAATTAAGGGGGGAAGTACCTTTAGATACCCAAAATCAAGCGCTTTTTTGGCATTTTTTATTCAGAAAATGAATACAGAACATACATAATTGGCATAATATGTATTTAGCGCAATGTTTGAAGATGAAAAAAAAATTTAAACAATATGAAAAATGAAAAATGAATGCATTTTAAGAGGATCTTGTAAGACGCCTCGCCACTGACATCAAAATTTGTCTAAGTGATCCTGTCCGCAATTCTCAACAGAATTTAAGTTTTAATATCGCATTTTACTCAGAAAGGTTTGTTGTCCTAGATGAACCACGAAATTTCCGATATTCCAAGATTAAACATAAAAATCACACTTTGAAAATAAAAATTCCGTTTTTTTGCAAAAAATTTTGA
The DNA here is from genome assembly GCA_904066015.1 of Synergus gifuensis. Classification (NCBI taxonomy): domain Eukaryota; kingdom Metazoa; phylum Arthropoda; class Insecta; order Hymenoptera; family Cynipidae; genus Synergus; species Synergus gifuensis. Next base: position 5,493 of record CAJFCO010017910.1, on the reverse strand, counting down.
CTATTTTGTCGAATAAAATATCTAAAAATGGTTTGTTTTTTTTCTTCGTGTTTCATCTAAGATAGTTTTTTATCTTCTTGAAAATGAGCCTTGGACGAACAAAATCGGTTGATTAGTTTTTCCGTAATCACTTACACAATTTTGAAAAACATGGATTTGAGAAAACAGCGTTTAAAGTTTGCGATCACGAAAAAAGAAATTTACTTAAATGAAACTTTAATCAGCTCCACCAGGTTCGTAGAGTGAACCCTCTGCTTCCTCAAAGTACTCATTTTGAATGAGTTGTGCCTCCCTACGAGCACTACGGGCCTCCTTCGTGCTCTCACTGTGCCGTCGAGCTGCGCGCTCTAATCGAATTTTGTCCATGTGATCGGCGAAAATCTTGCACTGATGTCCTATATTCAATTCCAACAGTCTGATCGTCATCAAAACATTTCCGTAGCCTCCATTGAAGAGCCCGGCAGCAATATGTGCGGCAATCTCGACAATTTTCTTTCCTGAATTCAGGTGCTTTGGCGCCATGCGCCATACGGTGGCGTTGAAAGATTCATTCGCGTTCTGAGTATTACCTCCCAAGCACCTGATTATGAGATCGTCCCTAGAAAGATCTTTGTAGATCTGGATGTGACCACCACACAGAGAAAACAGAATGTAAAATTTGCTGCTGGTAATTTTGAAATGAATAAAATTTAATTTTTATCTTCATTCCAACAAAATAAGGTACTATTTCTATTTCTCTTTCTATTTCTATTTCTATTTATATTTCTGTGGTTGTCACACCCATAACAGTTTTTTGCAGTACAGAATAAATTCGCGGAATCTGTTCACTGGCGAATTACCGCAGCATTGACGTTCGGCGGGCTCGACGCAAGCCACTTCCGAGAAGCATATCTTCCACAATTTCGAGAAATGGCTTTTGAAACTTTGGCAGAATATTTTAAGGGGATATACCTATCGATTAAAACAATAAAAAAGAAATCGATTTTTTGAAGTGTCTAAAGGTACTTCCCCCCTTAAATAACATTTTAGAGACATCAGTAGTGTGTAAATCTATTAAGTCACGTCTAGAGATAGCGTTTAATCCAAATCGTGAGGGTGAAACATCTTTTTCAGAAGAGTTCATGATGGATGCGGAATACTCTGAAACAAGTTGCTCTCAATCTAATTGTTACGAACCAAAAATTAAATTTTAATGTTTTCTATTTTGCGTGTTGAGAAAACTTAAGTTGGAACGCGGAGGCGCCAAACTGTCAAACCCAAGTGGGTTTGTTTATTTCATTATTTGTGGGCAATCGTCATTCATTTATCTCTATCCAGGGACCTTCTACTGTTTCGAAAGAAAGTTTGCAATTTTTTGGGGAATTAATGAAAACGCATCAGAAAATTCTATTTTGAATTTTAAAGTGATTTATTTAAAAATAATTTGTGTCCTCTCAATAGTTCCCATTGGTCGAAAATTATAAGAACGAGAAAAGATTATGGTAAAATATGGAAATGTGTGTTGTAAGATTTTATACATTAATATCCTTTCGCAATTTAACAAACTGTAAAGATACATGTACTCACCGCTGATGTTTTCTTAAACTACCAGTTAAGAGGAAAAAAGGACTTCTCTTGTCTGTCGTCGGTTTCCTTTTAATTGGGCCGAAATTGCAAGTTTTGTCGTTACGTATTGTAACTCTAGTCTTTTTGGACTTTGCACACGCATACACGTTTACCGTCGCATGGGCAATGTCCTCCTTCTGCTTCGCCTATCTAATTTGTTTTCACAGAGAACGCGAATAGTTGGCCCTTTTGCCGAATGAAGCAAGGGGGAAATGTCAACCTCTTATTCATTCCTATTCGTTTCACACATGAACCCAAATCCTAACTGTGTAATAAAAATTCCAACTCGTATTGAGATTCGAGTTGATATTTTTATTATTGACTCCCAGTATTGATAGATAATCCACATAGAGAGGGAATTTTACGTAAAATTCACATACGCGACCAACCTCCTTGCGCCCTAATTAAGGTAATTTCACAGGAAAAATTTAAATTAAAACAAAATTTCACAAAAAAATTTCTATGAAAAAAATTTCACATTTCATTAGGAAAACCTATATGGACTTACTCCCGTAAAGAAAAGATCAGTAACTAGGTAAGGGGTAACACGAGGTTCATCGATCACTTACAGGGTCCTCTATGCGCCCTAGTCAAGCGTTAACACATAACCTCCCCTGAGAAAACCTATGTTGATTTACTCCTTTAAGGCTCATGTAGGGGGTAATCTAACCTACAGAACTCACCTCAAAAATTGATTACAAATGCTGGCGCACAGAAAGGATATCGGGGGGCAATTTTCTTTCCTCTAGGAAGATAAAATCCATATCGGAGTCGGAAAGTCCCCCAGAATCGTAAACACTCGCGATAAATATTAATAAAACACCCAAATAAAAACTTTGTCAAACACTGACAGAAAGTAAACAGAAACAATACAATCAGCGCCGCCTGGTGTCTCGATCGATCACTCAATCGATTTAAATGGACTTCTGGCGCCATATTAAAAATACAAAAAGCATTCAAACATATGTAGGACTAACTAATAATTCTTAATAAGTTATAGTAAATTATTTAACAAACATAATAAATAAATATTATCTAAAAAAACATATATAAAAAGAAAACAATCGAAGAAAAATACGATCAATGGAAGATAATGACTGATAAATAGATAAACAAAAATATTTGAACTTACATGTAGCTAAAGAAGATTTGGTAAAGATTTTCCAAAATTGTAATTATCGAAAAAAAAATATTTCCACAAAATGAAAAGTTATTGTATTATTGATTTTTTCAGAGGAACGTTAGGCTATATAATTTACACCTAACACTCGAACAAACCCACTAACGCATTACAAATCAATTCTCGAAAGCTGGAAAGCCTATGTAAATGAATTTATATCTCATTTTTTGAAAATAATAATATTTTTCGAATAAATGTAAGACATTACCAATTATTTCCGATAATATGTAAAGACTCTGTGAATAATTTTCGTGCCTTCTTATTTATGTAAACGATCATTTCTCGAAAAATAAACCCAGGCACTATCAATCATTTCTGAAAAGAAATAAAGACTCTGTGAATATTCATCGATCTTCTCCAATAGGAAAATGATCATTTTTCGAAAAAATTGAACTCTCTTTACGGATGATTTTTTTTGTAGAATTCAGACTATGGGTTTTTACCAGAACATCCCCATAAACACATCTAGGCAGAATCAATCAATCCTGATAAGAAATATAATCTCTCTGAATATTCTTCGATTTTCTCTTTTAGGAAAATGTTCAGTATTCGAAAAAATTGAACTCTGTGCACGGATGATTTTTTTTTGTAAACTTCAGGCTGTGGGTTCTTATCACAACACTCCCATGAACACATCCAGGCAGTAAGAATCATTTATGATAAGAAATAAAGACTCTGTGAATATTCATCCACCTTCTCCTTTAGGAAAATCTTCATTTTTCGATGAAATAGAACTCTATGACTTGATGATTTTTTTTGTAGACTTTAGGCTATGGGTTCTTATAAAAACATCCCCACAAACGCATCCAAGCACTACCAATCATTTCTGACGAGAAATAAAGACTCTGTGAATATTCTTCAATCTTCTCCTTTAGGAAAATTTTCATTTTTTTTTTCATTCAAAAAATTGAACTCTGTGCCCGGATAATTATTTTTTTGTAAACTTCAGGCGATGGATTCTTATTAAAACATCCCCATAAAGGCATCCATGCAGTAACAATCATGCATGATATGAAATAAAGATTCTGTGAATATTCTACTATCTTCTCCTTTAGGAAAATGTTCATTTTTCGAAAAAATTGAACTCTGTGCCCGGATGATTTTCTTTTGGAATCTTCAAGCTATGAATTCTTATCAAAACATCCCCATAAATACATCCAAGCACTACCAATCATATCTGACAACAAATAAATACTCCGTGAATATCCGTCAATCTTCTCCTTTAGGAAAATGTTCATTTTTCGAAAAAATTGTACTCTATGCCCGGATGATTTTTTTTTGGCAAGTTCAGGCTATGGCTTCTTATCAAAACATCCCCATAAACACATCCAAGCACTACCAATCATATCTGACAAGAAATAAAGAATCTGTGAATATTCTACGATCTTCTTCTTTAGGAAAATGTCCATTTTTCGAAAAAATTTAGCTCCGTGCCCGGATGATTTTTTTTGTAAACTTCAGGCAATAGGTTCTTATCACAACACTCCCATAAACACATCCAGGCAGTAAGAATCATTTATGATAAGAAATAAAGACTCTGTGAATATTCTACTATCTTCTTCTATAGGAAAATCTTCGTTTTTCAATTAAATAGAACTCTACGCCCGGGTGATTTTTTTCGTAGACATTAGGCTATGGGTTCTTATCAAAACATCTCCGTAAACACATCCAAGCACTACCAATCATTTCCAACAAGAAATAAATAATCCGTGAATAATCTTCAATCTTCTCATTTAGGAAAATGTTCGTTTTTCGAAAAAATTGAGCTCTGTGCCCGGATGATTTTTTTTGTAAACTTCAGGCTATGGGTTCTTATGACGACACTCCCATAAACACATCCAGACAGTAAGAATCATTTATGATAAGAAATAAGGACTCTGAATATTCTACGATCTTCTCCTTTAGGAAAATGTTCATTTTTCGAAAAAATTGAACTCTGTACACGGATTATTGTTTTTTGTAAACTTCAGGCTATGGGTTCTTATCACAACACTTCCATAAACATATCCAGGCAGTAAGAATCATTTATAATAAGAAATAAAGACTCTGTGAATATTCATCGACCTTCTCCTTTAGGAAAATCTTCATTTTTCGATGAAATAGAACTCTATGCCCGTATGATTTTTTTTGTGGACTTTAGGCTATGGGTTCTTATCAAAACATACCCATAAACACATCCAAGCACTACCAGTCATTTCTGACAAGAAATAAAGATTCTGTGAATATACTTCAATCTTCTCCTTTAGGACAATCTTGATTTTTCGAAAAAATTGAACTCTGTGCCCGTATGATATTTTTTTGTAAACTTCAGGCTATGGATTCTTATCAAAACATCCCCATAAACGCATTCATGCAGTAACAATCATGCATGGTATGAAATAATGATTCTGTGAATATTCTACTATCTTCTCCTTTAGGAAAGTGTTCATTTTTAGAAAAAATTGTACTCTATGCCCGGATGATTTTTTTTATGAAACTTGAGGAGTAGTAAGGGGCCACTATGGACCGTCACCTCCTCCACTTTCCCATCCTCCCCTGCACCGCACTATGGCAGAAACCCCCTCGCCTATATCTATGGGAAACCATGGACAGTTCCCCCCCACCGCACTATGACGTCAGCCCCCTTGCCATAATCCAAGGGTCCTACAGCTGTCGGCTGGAAAAATGGTGAAAATCTGGGTAGCAGGTGGTCGTGTCAAAGATAGCGA
>CAJFCO010017909.1:51806-62357 GCA_904066015.1 Synergus gifuensis | reverse complement strand
AGTAGGGATGGCTCGTCTCTGATTGGGGGCTAGGTTAAAGGCAGACCCGCGACGAACCACTTCAATACTTCCGCCGTTCTAGCGCGGTCCACGCTCTTTGACTCCAATATCTTCCCTCAGCTTGCAGAATCGGTCTCTCGGCAAGGCCTTGGTGAAAATATCCGCTTTCTGTTCTTCCGTTTGACGATACTCGATTTTAAGTTCGCCAGATTGAACTTTCTCTCTGACGAAATGATATCGTACATCGATATGCTTCGTCCTTTTGTGAAACTCCGGGTTTTTCATGAGTCGAATGGCACTTTGGTTGTCCACGTGAATCGTCGTGGCTTCCTTGCACGAGCATTCGATCTCAGAGAGGAGTTTTCGAAGCCATACTGCTTCTCGCGATGTAATTGACGCTCCCACGTACTCTGCTTCTGTGGTGCTCAGCGTCACGAGTTTTTGTCGTTGGCTTGCCCACGTTACGGGACCTCCAGCCAACTCGAACACGTACCCGGTTGTGGATCTCCTTGTCTCGACATCACCTGCGAAGTCGGCGTCTGAGTAGCCCTCCAGGACCGGGTCGCTTCCATCGCTTCGGTATTCTATTCCGTACTCGATTGTTCCTGCAACATACGAAATAATGCGCTTTACAGCGCGCCAGTGTTGTTTGCCGTGTCGTTCCAGGAATCTGCTCACGAGGTTGACGGCGTACGATATGTCAAGCCGTGACACTATTGACAGGAACATTAACGACCCAATTGCTTCCCTGTAGGGAATGTTCTCGACCTATTCTTCTTTCAGCAGCAGCTTAAGCGTCGAACCTGGATCACACGGCACGCTTATCGACTTCGCATCGATCATCCCGAATCTCTCGAGAATTTTTCTTGCGTACCAGCTCTGGTGGATGAAGATTGCTTTTCTCGTTCTATCTCGTTCTATTTGCATCCCCACAAATGAGCTCGCGTCTCCGACCGTGATCTTGAAAGCTTCTTTCAGATGTCTGATGACTGTGTCGATCGATTTGCTGTTTTCGGCTGCAACCAAGCCATCATCGACAAACAGGGCCAAGTACACAATACTGCCTTCGATTCGTTCAGTAAATATGCACTTGTCCGCGCTGGTTTCTTGAAAATTATAGTTTTTTAGAAACGAGCTAAATTCTCGATTCCAACAGCGCGGAGACTGCTTCAGACCATATAAAGACTTGTTCAGTCGACACACCACATCTTCTGATGCTCCTCTCTTGGTTTCCAATCCTTCCGGTAGTTCCAAGAAGATTTCTTCTTCGAGTTTGCCGTACAAAAAAGCTGTTTGTACATCAAACTGAGCCATTTCAAGATTCTTTGAAGCGACGAACGAGAGTAGAACTCGTAGCGAGTCGTATCTGACGACTGGAGAGAATGTTTCGAAGAAATCTATGCCCTTCTTCTGCATAAAACCCCTTGCGCATAGCCGAGCCTTGTAACGAGTTTTTCCATCCTCAAATTTGATTTTGAAGATCCATTTTGAGTCCACAGTCTTCATGTTTGCTTCTCTCTTCACGAGAGTCCAGGTTCCGCTTTCTTGATGTGAACGTAGCTCCGAGTTAATAGCCTCTCGCCATTTGCTCGACTCTCGACTTCCAAGAGCTTCCTTGTACGTTTCCGGAACGTTGTACTCAACCACGTTCGACTCGTATCTAGATGGTCTTCTTAGTTGGCTCCGGTCACGGAGAATTCGACCGTCGTTTTGATGCGCTTTCGGTGGGTCTTCTTCTCGACGCTGAGTTCCGATTTCTTCAGCCTCCTCGAACACCTCGTCGTCTTCTTCTTCGTCCGCTTCTTCTTCCGCCGGAACTGGAACCGCTTCCTCGAGTTTCGGTAGAATTAGTTCTTCCGTTTCGCCGCTCGATACAGGCACCGTTGGTCCAATCGTCTTTCGAAACGTCACGTCCCGTGACACTATGATTTTCTTCGTTATCGGGTCGAAAACTCGATAATTCGATGAACTGCTCTCGTAGCCCACGAAAATAATTTTTTTCGCGCGAGCTTCGAGTTTCGTCAAATGCTGCTTTGGCGTGTTTACGTAGGCTTCCGATCCAAAAATTCTGAGATGCTTCAGATCCGGTTTCACACCAAACCACATCTCGTACGGCGTTGCTTGACTCTTTACACTTGAAGCTCCGGTTCGGTTCATCAAATACACTGCTGTGCTGCACGCTTCTGCCCAGAGAAATTTTGGAAGATTTTTCGCCAACAGCATGGTTCTCGCGCTCTCAATCAACGTACGGTTATCCCTCTCGGCCTTACCGTTCTGTTGCGGCGTATACGGGGCGGTAAATTCTCGTTGAATTCCTCTTGCGTCCGTATACTCTTCCATGGCACGATTCTTAAACTCGAGACCGTTGTCCGACCGAAGAACTCGCATCTTCCTGCCAAATTTGTTCTCAATCAGCTTTTCGAATTTCTTGAATTTTTCTAGCACGTCACTCTTATGCTTCAAGAAATACACGTGTCGAAAACTCGAGGCGTCGTCCTTGAAGATTCGTAAGAATCGAGCGCCCCCAGGAGATTCTACGGACATAGGCCCACACACATCTGTGTGTATTACTTCGCCTGGGACCGTCTCAGCACGCACTCGAATTTTTCGAAAAGTTTTTCGATGATACTTTCCTTCTTGACATGAACCACAGAAATCCTCAGCACTCTGGGAACACTCGACTCCTTGTATCAAACCGTCATTTAGAAGCTTTCGCATTGCTCGACCGTTCACGTGTCCTAGTCTTTCATGCCAAACTCGAGAATTTACTTTACTGACGTTCGCTTCGTCTACTCTAGTCGTGCACTTCGTTTTAAACGCCATTCGATATATTTCGTTTCCTTGTGCCACGCCGTATCCGACGACGAAATCTTTGTTATCGATGCGAACAAGATCTCCGAGAAACAACACACCGAGTCCTTTCTTCGCGCATTCGCGAACCGAAAACAAATTTTTCGTCATGTCCGGGACATATAAAACATCCTCGATTCGTGAGGATTTCCATTTGCCGTGCACGTACTACTCGATTTCAACCGTACCGACTCCTATTACGCGACACTTCTTATCGTTCCCGAGAGACACAGTGTTACCTTCGGATAACTCGCGAAAGTCTGTCAGCCATTCCCGTCGGAAGGTAATATGGCGCGAGGCTCCGCTGTCGGTCAACCAGCTGTCGCGTTTGTTGGTAGCTAGCACCATTCGTACCACGTCGGTCGGTACACCCTCGGTTCCTCTCTTACCGATACTCGACGACGTTTCTCGACTCGCGCCTTCGACCACAAATGCACAATCGCGCACATCATCTTTGCCACGATTATTTTCACATTTTCTACCTCGACATTCTCTTGCAAAATGCCCGAGTTCTCTACATCTGTAACACCGCACTTTGTTCTTGTCCAATGTCTTTTTTACTTTTTCGTCACGCGAACTCAATCTGTTTTTACCTTTAGATTTGTTCATTGCCACGAACGCACTCTCGGCATTGTCGTTTGCTGACAAGCGCGCTTCCTCTCGAAGCAATTGTTCTTCCAGGTTCTCTAGAGTCTGCATTTCCGGCGGTACATTATCCCACGCCGTTTGAAAATACGCGCATTTTGGCGAAAGACTCCCAAGGATCTTCGCGATTATAGTCGTATTCGGTACGGTCTCTCCCACGTCGGGGAGCTGCGCTGCCATGTTGTTTACTTTCGAAACATGCTGCATGATAGAGTCGTTAGCCGAAATCTTGTATTCGTAAAGCCTCGTGGAAAGCAACAATCTGTTCGACACCGATTTCTGTTGATGGAGAACCTTCAGCTTCTGCCACATCTCGTGCGCAGTCTCGTAGATGAGTAACGGTCTCATCTGCGCTGGCTCGAGCGTCGACGACAACAAAAACATTGCCCGCGCGTTTTCCAATTCTCACGTTTCGAGATCCGCTGCGCCAGCCGCCGGCCTTGTCTTCGACCCGTCAATGATACCCCAGATACGATGCGCTACAAATAACGCTCGCATCTGAAACTTTCAACCCTGATAGTCGTTTCCGTCGAATTTCACGACACTCTTCGTTGAGATCGCCTCAGCCATCGCGGACTACCTTTTTCAGCACTTCACGCGCGATCGCGCACACGATCGAGACTCGATGCCAATATAGCCACCGTTTTCCACGCCACGTGTCTTTCACACCTCGTTTCCTGCTTGGCAAATTTTTTGTTTCACCTTCACAGCACTCACGAGACTTCTTTTAATCGACTTTCTCTTTTCTACGCAATTTATCAGTCGCCGTGCCTGGGCCCATAACCTGTTAAGGTATTTACTTGTTCTCGTGGAATTGTCGATTAAGCCCGAAAATGAGAAAAAGAAAAACAATTTAGTCGTTGTCAGGAAATGACTGGCGAATACGCTTGTTTCTGCTGCAATGTATTTTATATTTATTTCTAGAACTGGACACAGAAAATATACATCAGCATTCGACGCTAGACTAAGACAGACAAAAAAAAAGGTGCTCTCAAGATTCGAGAGCAGCGAAGAGTAGGGATGGCTCGTCTCTGATTGGGGGCTAGGTTAAAGGCAGACCTGCGACGAACCACTTCAATAAAATTTATTTAATTAAAGGTCTCTAAAATAACGCCCAAAAGGCCCCAAAATAAGAAAAATCATAACCAAACAGAATGAGCAATTTTAAAGATAAATTTAAAAATTAGGCTCGAAGCTATTTATACAACTAGAAATGAGATAACTTTCAAACATATTTTCTTAGACCTTTTAAACAAATTCTTGGGCGCCAGTCCTTTCTTGGGACAAAATTAATTAATTTTACTATAGATTTGCGAAAACATCGAGATAAAAGAGACAAAGATAAAGATAACGAGATAAAGTTAAGATAATTTCGCAAATCTTTGTCAAATTAATTAAATAAATTATAGAATAAGATAAAACAAAAAAAATAACAAATAAGTTAGCTCAGTCTTAAACAATTCATGGTAGAGAGGTGTGGTTCGTCAAATCAGAAAACTCGAGTTAAGATAAAATGATAATTGACAAGAATTTATTAACTAAAATATTTTTAAAACAAGTCAACAAAATAATTTAAAAAAAAATAATTTCAATGGAAAACATTAACAATATATAAATATAAATCGGGCATATAACAAATATAATATAAAATAAAGTCTCTTATATCAAAGAAATATATCACAAATTACGTTAACAATCGAATTAACACTGAAAGGGAAGGGTCTCAAATCTACAATAAGGGAATATCAACAATTGCGAAAAGATATTTTGATTAATAGGGTAGGGTCTCAAATATCATAAAAAAGGTCTTAGAAATATAATTATTTCACAATAAATAATTGTTTTCAATTAAAAGGGGGTGGTCGCAAATATTAAGGTAAAAAAAGGAGATTTATAACATAATTATATCGCAATAAATAAACATTTTCAATTAAAAAGGCGGGTCTCAAATGTTACAAAAATATGGTATTTAAAACATTATTATATATAAATTCTCAACAGGGACTATACAAATAAGTTAAAAATAGATGATATTTAAAAATGTATTAAAAAAAAATCTAATTAGAAACATTTAATAAAATCAGACCAGAATAATCAAATAATAGAATGATTCAGCCAAGGAGTCTTTCTTTAAAGAAATAAAATGAACAAAATTGTACTAAGATATAAAAAAAATAAATTATTAAAATCTTGGCTGGATCATTTTAAAAAAATCAATTCCTACCTCAATGTAAATCTCAGAAGAGAAAAAAAACAATTCGGTGACAATCACTGAAGAAAATTTTAAACTTTGGTGAAATATATAAATAAATAAGAATAAGAATAAATGGTGAAATAAAAATAAACTTTTATGCAAGAGAGAACGTCACGTGCTGCTACGCTGGGTTCACAATTCAAGGAGACGAAGTATAATTTCTCAAGTTCGCTCATCAAGTTGAGGGGAACTTGACGATTTACAAATTAAAGAGAAGGGCTGATGCGCGTAGGCCTAATTTCCGTAAAAGCTCATGGTCTAGAGAAGGATAGCTAATGAGGTCCGCTTCCTATTTGTCCATCCTGTCGTCCTGTCTTCTTCCTTTTCGCAGGTTATCAGCCGCCGTTGATAGATAAAGAGATTCCGAACTCCTACTTACGAGAGGGAGTTAGACAGAAGAATCGTCTTTCTGATGATGATTTCAGGGCCGGCAATACTTCGAAGATTTAGTGGAGAAAGATGAACTCTTACTCCATCGATGCTCAAGATGCGAAATATAACAAAGAGAGAAAAAGGCATAAAAAGCCAAGAGAAATCTGTTCAAAAACAGAAAAGAGATAAGAGATAATAATAGGCGAGGTTACCTATTCTTTCAAAGAATTCCCTGGTAATCGCCACGGTCAATCCTTGCCAGGGGTGCGCCTAGGACCTTGGAAGACCAAAATCAATCCTTCTATCCAATATTGACAGGGTACTGTCCTGGATGTTAAGAGGGATGATCGAGAGATAAAATATAATTTATTTTGGAACCATGCGATGATTTGAAGATGTAGGTGTTGGTGTTGGACCCAATAAGCTGCGTTCGTTGATAAGAATCCTCTAGATTTCGACTTAAGACCTCAGAGCTCGGAAATTGTACAACAAAATATATAAAAATAAAATTAGTTCTAATTTCTCAAAAAAAATTACAATTGAAACTTAAAAATAAAGAGATAGCTCTAACTTCTTCAAAAATTAACAAATTAGTTCTTAAGAGGTAGGAAAATAGTTACCAAAACGCCCGTTTGTCCTCTTGTATCGAAATATACTATTTTGCAACACGTGCATGAAAATGGCCACATTCCGTGTCCATAAAGCGTACGGAAAATTTCAGATTCCTCTACTGTGAGAGTAGCGTGCGGGAATGTAACATTCCCGCACTAAATCATTTACGAGCGCTTGTCTTGAGTTAGTTCGGGAATTAATATTCACATGGCATGTGGCGCTATCACGCGGCGTTGCCGGACAACTCAACTGACCACAGTTGTTTTCATGACTTCGAATCCAGTGTCAAAAATTTCAAAAACAAATTCGCAGACGAATATGATAAACAAATTTTTGATTCCGGATTTTGAAATTTTTGACACTTTATTCGTAATCAGCGACCTCGAAAACCCCCCACATCAAGTTTGAAAAGAGTCAAACATTAATTTAGCATACTCGTCCGCCATTTTGTTTTTGAAATTTTTGACACCTGATTCGTAATCAGCGACCTCGAAAACCCCCCCGTACCAAGTTTGAAAAGAGTCAAACATTTATTTAGCATACTCGTCCGCCATTTTTTTTTTGAAATTTTTGACACCTGATTCGTAATCAGCGACCACAAAAACCCGTGAGTAACAAAATTTGGTCGATTTTGGAGCAGTTTATGATTATTGTCAGCTTTTCGGGATTTGGTTCCACTGTGCATCGATCTAGTCAAAAATATTATTACAGATCTAGTATAGCATCTATATGTCTATATCTATCTTTTTTGATACGGCTGCCTGCTGCGGTCTCAGACACCAGCCGTCTCCACATTTCGTATAACAGATATTCTAAGTTGGCACTGCCATCTCTGGTACTGCTGCTGCACGAAGAGCCTAGTATAGCTATAGTACTACAGCCCGTGCTACACGATGCTTCTTTCAGTGATAGCCATTTTGAAATCCATTTGGTTTTCCAATTGGAAAACGAGTCGAAAATGCGGCAAAAAAGACAGTTGGGCGTGCCAACTCGATAAACCAATTGGAAATTTTCAGCTGGGCTACAACCGTAAACGACGTAACAGCCCATGGATCAATGCTGCTCGTAAAAATTCCAAATACGAAGACGAAAATTCCAAGATCGTTTATTGTCGGTGGAAAATTTTATGATATTGTAACAAAATATCAAGCCCTTCGACCAAAAGATACAACGAGCCACCGTTTCTTCTTAAATTACGCAACGGGAAAGTGCACTACCCAACCTATTGGCATCAACAAATTTGGTGCTATTCCTCAACAAATCGCAGACTATTTAAATCCACCAGATGCCAGCTCATACACGGGTCACGCCTTTCGTCGACCGTCTGCCACCTTGCTTGCAGACTCCGGTGTCAACAATATTACCGTTAAACAACACGGTGGATGGAAGGCAACATCAGCTGCTGAGAGTTACATCGAAAATTCCGTCAATAACAAAAGGAAAATATCACATATGATAATAACAGAATCTATTAACCTAAACGCATCAACGTCGAGCGATAATTTTGATTTAAACATCATACCACTAAAGTAATCTAAAGTCGAAAAAACACAAAAATTTTCCATTTAACGAACTGTAATGTTACTATCAAATAACTGTAATATTATTAAAATATTAAACCAATGTTACTTATTAAACGCAACTGAATAACAAAAATCTAATTTTCATTTTGTTTTTTTTTAGTTTAATGTAATAATATTGTGACTCAATATTTTGGGCGAACCCCCCAGCGGAGGCTTTGCCCCCTGCACCCTCACCAGGGCTACGCCCTGGACTCCCCTCGACCCCGCGCCACCTACCTCGATATCGTATTTTTCATTGCATTTTCATGCATTTTTTGAAAAAAATATTGTGTGTGACACGTACTGGAAAACATTTCACTTGTGTGAAGTTTGTAACTCTCGTGGAATGTTCAACTTCCCCCACTTGTAACACAATGTATCCTATTATTGAAAAGTCATGGCATGAAATTTCGAATTGAACAAAGTCGAATATCGAAAATCTCGTATGAAACTCGAAAAGTATCGACTTAAGAAAGCATTGGCATTGAATGTAGAAAAGAACATAGAAAGGCAAGTAGTGCGACGACGGCCGCGAAGCGGCCGTCAGTGGCACTAGTCCTATTATAAAAAAGACACCGCATGAAAATCTCGAATCAAACTCGAAATATGTCGAATATAACGAATTAAAGGCAGCCATGTTTAAAATTGGAGGGCGACCATGTTGAATAATGAATTAGCATTGGCACTGAATGTAGAAAAGAACATAGAAAGACAAGTAGTGCGACGACGGCCGCGAAGCGGCCGTCAGTGGCACTAGTATTATTAAAGTAAGTAACAGCGACAATATTGAACAAAATGATTTTAACGAAAACGAAAAATCAAAATTATTTGATGATGTAACAAGTGAGTTACAAATAATTTTTCTATCACAGAAGTTGATCTAGTGAATGAACAAACAGTAACTGGGTCAGGAAGAATTATCAAACCTTCTGTCAGGCTTAATTTATAAGATGTGTTATTGTTTATATATTATTATTATTATTACATTCTCATCAGAGAAGGTATTAGATTTGTGTAAATTTTGACCACCCCAATTTTTGTCAAATGTCCACGTTTTGGGACCCCCTGAACCCGAAATAGTATATTACATACCTAGGCCAGTAAAATAAGAAATGTCTCAGATCACATGTAATTGTCGACCGAGGCGAAGCCGAAGTTGACAAAAATGTGATCTGAGGCTTTCTTTTTTACTGGCCAAGGTGTGTATACTATTTTCTGCTCGACGACGCCAGAAAGCGGCAACTTCGTTTAGCGCAGCGGCCGAGAAGTTGACGCTTTCTGTCCGGAGGGCAGAAAAACATGTTTTTACGAATGTCTCTCTCTCTCTCTCTCTCTCTCTCTGTGGTGGGTGCGTGCGTGTGTCTCTAGATTTTTAGTTTGTGAGCACGATTCTGGACATTCTATATATAATCTGCTATGTATCAAAACTCATGTGTACATAAATATACACGGAGAAAATTTGCTCTGTAACCGTTACCGAAAGTTGTGGTGAAATTTGGATATAGTTGCTTTTCAGTAAATTTTCTCGTACAGCACTGTAAAAGGAATTACACGTAAATCTAATGAACTGCGAAGAGATTCTTAACAAATGAGATATATTTTGCTAAAAGCACAGGAGGAAGTATTGTGCATGGTCTTGTCTGTTTACCAAACCTCTCGGTACAGAGTACCGCACTGTTCACAAGAGCGTCCTAAAAACACATGAGAATTTACCAAGCCGTTCGGTATTCAGTACCCCACGGCTTATAGAGAATAAAAAAGATAATATGGTTATTAATGTATGTACAGACTGTTCAACAAGAAACGTTGCTCGATTTCTCGAAAACTATTGCAAATTTTTGAAAGTTTTTTTAAAAATTCAACTACTTTTAAAGGACTACGGCGCTACTGCCTAATAGATGGTCCAGTCCCCATTGTTGTTCAGAATGGCCTGGCACCTTTTCGGCATGCTTTCCACTAATTTTTCAGCCTAGTCTGTTGGTAAATCTAGTCATATATTCTTGATTTTTTTCGACAGCTATTTTAGGGTGAATACACGTTTTCCGGCAAGATCCAATCAGCATTCTTGGCTCCAAACATCTTTTTAGCAGACATAGAAGACCACGTTGATATATTTGGAGCATTTTCTGAGCATTGAGATTCTCGGTGAAGAGCTCTAAACATCCAAAACCGCGCTCAGAGAGGCATCCCCAATCATGGATCTTCACTCAGTGTGCTCAGATCTGAAACAAGATGCCCACGCACACAATGAAACCT
>CAJFCO010017909.1:23869-36806 GCA_904066015.1 Synergus gifuensis | reverse complement strand
ATGTTGATGTAAAGAATAATTAATGCTTCCTCTATGAGGAAGCATTAATTACAGGAAGCAAATCATATTTGCTTACAGGAAGCAAAGTGCTCATTGAATGAGCACAAAAGTTGATACAACTTCACAGCTAGTTAATTTATTATTTATTCAATTTATCCGGCAGTTCAATTTAATATTTGTGTATGATTGAATATACCCTGAAAAAATGTGTGACCACCATCTCATGAGCTTAGGGTAGTGGTTTAGGTTATACACTCGTGTTCCATTGATCGTGCGTCCGATTCCTAGCGTTGCTTGCGAAATTTTATTTGTTATATAAGCGTTTAAATTTACAAATATCAATTAGTTGTAAGAATATCCATAATGTCGGATGTGGGCCGACATCATCCTAATAGATGGCCCGTCGATGGGTCCAAATGTCGGGCCAACGTTGAGAACCAATAGACGGCCGACCGTTATCATTTAGCTAGTTGGCTCGACCTGTAGCGCATAAAGTTGGACCGACCGTCCAACGGTTGGCCCGACCATAGGCCGATGGTGAATTCGCACCTGGGCAGTACTGTACCTGTTCATTACAAACGCTTGCTATACTCGCACGACATAGATCTATGCGAGAACCCGCTATCCGCACTTTCGTGATCCAACAGCGCGCCTGGGCACCATGCCAGATTACCGGCTGCAAGAGTATATAAAACGCTCGCATTCGCCAATTCACCCTAGTTCCCCTGGAGTTTCCTTCCGACATCCACCTAACCGATGAACGTTTAACCACTAATCATTTCCGTTTCCCGTACCGTCAAACACTTCCGTAAACCGTAAATTCCGCGTAACTAATATTTAGAACCGCAATATATTCAAGCGTTACATAGACAAACACACTAGTTTCACTTATATTTGTAAATTATAGGAGAATAAATGTTCCATTGTTCTTGTTAATTGTAAATTGAAGGTTGTTTTATTTACTGAATCTTAAAATTGACCCTCGCTCGTCTGAAGCGTTCATTAAGTTGAATAACTATAAGGGTCTAACCTCAATAAAACCAACCGTTATATGTACATTATGTTTCTTGCGTCTAGAAGAATCGATTAACCTGCAGAATTAGTGTTTTTAATTGAATATTAATGAAATTATGATGATTCGTAATTTTTAAAATTTTTATATATTAGTTCAAATAACGAAAATTCAAAGCTAATGTAAGAAGCATATATATATATATATATATATATATATATATAATGCACGATTCTTTCTAAAACGTATAATTATGTTTATTTTAACTTTCCCTCTAGGAATGTCCGGATATATGTGTGTATGTGTGTGAATTGATTTGAGTGGTCTTACCAATAAAGGTTCGACCACTCACTTAGATTTAAGTTTCATGTATTTCAGGAACAAAATGCCTAACCAAAATGCACAGAATTTAGATCTAATGTTAAATTAAATGATAGGTAAAAGTTCAATTAAAACACACAACTTTAGGGAAAAAGTCCGCGAGAGGCATAAAAACCCTTTTATTGCAAGAAATGTAGGAAATGAGCAAAAACACACAAGATATCGGATTGGCGTCATTCACACAACGCGAGCACCAGCGCTCACACAACACATATAATTACACTATTTGTTTTCGGTGAAAACGAGTGTAATGAGATTTAGTTCCGGCGGAACGAGAATGATTCGGCGAATCGATTGACACACGATCGTGTCGGATTTACACCGGCGGAGTTAGGGTGTTCAAAATGAACGGGTCGCGGACGCGTAAGAGCTCTTCGTGGTACGACACACAAAAAGATTATGATTAGTGGTGCCAGCCAACGCCGATAACTCGTCCATACTTGCTCCCCTCTTCCGTTCTACTTAAAGACTATTATCTTTTCTCTCTCATTCTTTTTAGCGGCTGATTCAAATAATGATTGCGCGCAACATTCATTCTTTAAGTCCAGTACACAGCCAAAGATGGTGTGATGACGAAACATACTCCCAGCCGAGGCTGCGGGATGATCAAAATCACATTTTGGACAATGCATCAGAGTTAGATATAACGTAGAGAAATTAAGTAATTGACATTTTGTTTTAAAGTTAATATCACATTGAATGATAAATCAAGACTTAGACTACGGGAAATCAGTTTCCTTTGGAGTAAATGTTTCGATGAAATTTGGTGATCTAATCACAATGAACAAAAGCTTGACAACGTTCGAAGTTGTCTTTTTAAGTTATTTATATTAATATTAGGTGTACAACTTTGCTTCCGCCGTTTTTTGATAGATGGCTGCAGCGGTAAGCGTCGGTTGAAATAGGCAGGTCAAAAATTTCATACAGTAAGCTTGGACATCTGTCAACATAACGATAGCACCATATTAGTGAATTTGTGTTTGCATCAGAAGTGTATTCTCGATCGAAAATGTCAGTTTTCGAGCCAAATTCTCGTCATTTGCGGGAAGTGTTGATTTTCTGCTTTCATTTGAAGAAAACTGTGGCTGAGGCTCATCGAATGCTCTCAAGTGCTTACGGTGACGCTGCTCTTAGTGAAATAACGTGTCGTGAGTGGTTTTAACGCATTAAAAGCGGTGATTTTGATGTCGAGGACCGGCATGGCGGCGGAACAGAAAAAATTTTCGAAGATTCCGAACTGGTGGCATTACTTGCTGAAGCCTCGTGCCAAACGCAAGAAGAATTAGCAGAATCATTTTGAGAGTCACTCAACAAGCAATTTCGAAACGCCTTAAAGCCATGGGAATGATTCAGAAGCAAGGAAATTGGGTTCCTAATGAATTGAAGCCAAGAGACGTTGAACGCCGTTTCTTTGCTTGTGAACAGCTGCTTCAAAGACAGAATCGGAAGGGTTTTTTACATCGCATTGTAACCGACGACGAAAAATGGGTCCACTACGATAATCCCAAACGCAGAAAATCATGGGGAATGCCCGGACATGCCTCCACATCTACGCCCGGACCGAATATTCACGGTGCCAAGGTTATGCTCTGCATTTGGTGGGACCAGCTCGGTGTGGTGTATTATGAGCTGTTGAAACCGAGTGAAACTATCACAGGGGATCGGTATGGAACGCAATTGATGCGTTTGTGTCGAGCATTGAAGGAGAAACGGCCACAGTATCAAGAGAGACACGATAAAGTTATCCTACAACATGACAATGCTCGGCCACATGTCGCAAAACCCGTCAAGATATACTTGGAAACCCTAAAATGGGAAGTCTTACCCCACCCGCCGTACTCTCCAGACATTGCTCCTTCCGACTACCATTTGTTCCGATCGATGGCACATGGCTTAGCTGAGCAGCATTTCCACTCTTATGAAGAAGTTAAAGAATGGATCGATTCGTCGATCGCCTGAAAAGACGCAAAGTTTTTTCGAGATGGTATCCGACAATTGCCCGAAAGATGGCAAAAATTAGTGGCTAGTGACGGACATTACTTTGAATCATAAACAGGTAATCACTTTTTCAGAATAAAGCCTCAAATTTTCGAAAAAATCGACGGAAGCAAAGTTGTGCACCTAATATGTACATTTGAATCCAATTGGACTAGTTTAGTTTGAGGGACTTATAAGACTAGAAAGTTAATATATGTACATATCGGGAAAAGTTACGCAGTTGGTAACAGACAAAGTCGGGTGAGATTTCTCTTATAGAGACCGCTTGCAGTTTTCACGTTAGCCACTCTTGCAATGTTGTTGCAAGGATAAATGTTGCTCCCAGGATAAATCTCGATGATCACACCCAGAGGCCAGCGTGCACATCCCAAATTATCTGCCATAAGAATGACGACTGAGCCAACCTTCAGTTCCTCAGTTGATTTGTGTCATTTTTTGGGAGTTTGCAATTCGTTAAGGTAGTTTTTATACCACTTGCTCCAGAAATCCTGACGAGCCTTTGTGATGAAGTTGTAGGTTAATAATCGATTGTCAGGAACTGAAACAAGATTTTTATTAGGTAAGAAATTGAATGGTCGACCTATTAAAAGGTGAGCAGGTGTTATAGCTAAGGGATCGTTAGAGTCTGCTGAAAGAGCATATAGAGGTCGAGAATTTAGAATAGCTTCGATTTCAATCAACAAAGTATTGATTTGTTCATAAGTATGCTTTTGATCCTTTAACACGCGTTTCAAGTGATGCTTGAAACTCTTTACAACGGCTTCCCAAAGACCACCGAAATTATCCTATAGCTTGTTTGAATTCTGCTGTGTCGGGCAAATCATAGATTTCGCGAAGTTCTTTGTTGGCCCCTACGAAGTTTGTACCATTATCGGAATATATGTGTTCTGGAACACCTCTCCGGCTGATAAACGAACGCAAAGCTGCCAAAAAATCTTCCGTCGAAAGATCGGTTGCAAGTTCGATCTGCACCGCCTTGGACACCATGCAGATAAAAACACAACCATAAGTCTTTATGAAACTCCTATTGCGATCTCTCTTTTCCTTAATGAGAGTTGGTCCGAAAAAATCGACACCTGTCCTACTGAAAGCTGGAGCTTCGGTTACCCTGACTTCTGGCAAGACTGTCATTTGAGCCTGCATCATTTTGGGTCGTTGTCTAATACATTCAACACAGTGATAGACGATCTTTCTAACCTGATTTCTACCGATCAAAATCCAGAATTTTTCCCTAAGTGTGTAGAGAGTTGACTGAATACCAGAATGCTTGTTTTCTTCATGACATTCGCGAATGATGAGATCGGTAACTAGATGTTTGCTAGGTAGTAAGAGAGGGTGTTTTTAATTGTAAATTACCTCCGACTTTTTTAAACGACCTCCCACGCGTATGAGATTGTTCTCGTCAAGAAAAGGATTCAGTTCGTCGAACTTAGTAGGTTTTCGATAAGCAGCTGTGATTTCACCGATAGCCGCTTCTCGTGTGCTCCCAAGAAGCTTGATCTCATCTGGAAATCTTTCGCGTTGTATCATTGTTATCAACCGTCTTTTGGCGTCGACCATTTCCTGACAAGAGAGTGAACGATTTCTTTGAACCTTCAAGTTTTTCCAACTTAAACAATAAGCTATGATTTATGAGACGTCTGAATGATGAAACTCCGAAATAAATGTTATCGCAAGTGATAGTATTAAGCAAACAAACACCCTCTTTTAAACCAGGCACCTCGATTGATGTTGGTTCAACGAACTTAGGCCATTCCCATTCAGGTTAAACCAACCAAGTCGGACCTGTGATCCAGAGTTTGTTTTTAATGAATTCTGATGGATGTTGTCCCCTAGAAAGAGAATCTGCTGGATTGTCTTGCGATCTTGTAAGTCTTTCTTCAACCAACATAAGACGATGGTAGAGTCTGACCAAAAAGTTACTTTCTTTATGGGAACTTCAAATTGAGCTTTTGATTCGATGTAAAGTTTTTTAAGAATTGATGCTGCACAAAGTTCTAAACCACTTAATGGAGCCACCCTGGATTTGCTGTAAACTAATTTAATTATGATTTTATCTTCTGCGTTAATAGATCTAATATAAAGACATGCTTCATAGCCATGAAGACATGCGTCGCAAAAGCCATGAATTTCGACTTCCTGAGGATTTTCACATAAAATTCTTCGCGGTACCGAAAACTTTTCTAAACATGCTAGTTGACTAGTGAAAGAAACCCATTTGGTATGAACATCTTGAGGAAGTGATTCATCCCACTTAAACTGCGCTTTCCAACAATCCTGTATCAAGACCTTGGCTAGAGACCCACGGGCCCCAAAAGTCCGAGAGGATCAAAAATTTTCGAAACTTCTGATAGTAGTAGTCTCTTAGTGAAAGTACTTTGAGCATCAACAGTTCGAACCGAGTACATTAAAATATCGCGTAGAGAATCCCAAATAATTCCAAGAGTTTTTTGAACTGGATTGTCCTTTACTATACAACCTAGGTTGAAAATCTTTCTTTAGATGTTATTTAAAATAGACGGATGATTTGAAGCCCATTGCCTGATCTTGAAACCCCCACGACCTAATAATTCGATCATTTCGTCGCGGATGGCTAGAATTTCTTCAATGGAATTTGCGCCTGACACTAAATGATCTACGTAGAAATCTCTTACGAGAATTTTACTAGCGCGTGGAAAATCTTTACCCTCATCCTGAGCGAGTTGTAGTGTACGAATTGCGAGAAAACGTGCACAGGCAGTTCCGAATGTTACGGTGTTTAATTGAAAAGTTCTAATTTTGTCTTGATGGCACCACAAAATCTTTTGAAATTTTCTATCGTCTGGATGGACGAGGACCTGCCTGTACATTTTTTCGATGTTAGCTGTGATGACACATGTGTGTGTACGAAATCGAAGAATCTGTTCAAAGATGGTATTTTGAATAGTAGGGCCCACTAATAAAGTTTGATTAAGCGAGATGTTGGTGGAGGTTTTCGCTGATGCATCAAACACTACCCTAACCTTGGTTGTCTCGCTGGTATCTTTTATTACGGCACGATGAGGCAAATAACACCCGTCCTTCGTCTCGTCAAAAAGCGTCATGTGATTTAAAATCAGATATTCGTTAAGATTCTTGTGATACTATATCTTTAAGTATGGATTTGACTCGAATTTTTTCTCTAACGCATAAAATCTTTTTAAAGCTTGAACTCTGGAATCGCTTAATTGAAATTTACTATCTCGAAAAGGAAGTCGCACGACGTACCTACCAGTTTCGTCCCTCTGAGTATTGTCTAAATAGAATTGTTCGCAAAAGACATCGTCGCAAGATTTTACGGGTTCATAATCGAATTCCTCAATTCCCCAAAAACGTTGAAGAATTTTGTCGATTTTTACAACATTACAAGACGCTCTTGCTGAAGTTGTGAAAAAATCTGATACTTCTGCCACAATGCATCCTACAGTTGCTTTTTTTGCAAAATTATTCGAGAATTTTGATGTTGAAGCTTGATTTGATCTATCGATAAGATTGAAAGAGTAGTCCCTGATACTAATAAAATATCAACTGACCTAGGCACATGGAATTGTGGATCTGCAAGTTGCAGATTCTTAGGGATGTTGTATGAATTTCGAGGAAATGTTTGATTTGGCACCAATTCTGCGATTTTAGGAACTATCAAGAAATTCAATTCACGTTTGAAACTGTTATACATTGATTTGAAAGTGGCTTTAATGTATTCATTGGAAACTATAAATAGATCATTAACTGCCCCAATATTAATAGAACAGACTTGTATAGTTAAATTTAATGATTTTGCAAATTTTTCTGTAATTATATTAACCATTGAACAAGAATCTAATAATGACCTTGCAATCAAATCGTTTCCTCGATTATTTTTAATTTTTAACAAAGCGGTTGTCATAAGCTGAGAGTCTGATGGGAAAGCTTCAGACACGTAAGTGTGACTATGTAGTCATGCTTGAGAAACTGAGAAAGTTGAAGCTAGGGTTGTAAAGCTTCATGAAACTTTGGTCAAATGAAAAGTTTCATGAAACTTTTGAAACGTTTAAAAATTTCATAAGTTTCATACATTAAGGCGGGAAAATTCAAAATATTAAAAAGTACTATAAAATTAATACATTTGATAGATAATGGTATATTTCATGTTTCGTAACACTAAACATTTTATCTAATTAAACAGAATAGATTTGTTTAAATATTAGAGTGGGTGTGTATATGTCACGCTTTTAACGATCCTGCAATATCTCGAGAACGCGTGTAGATAAATTGATGAAATTTGGCATACTTTTTCCATTATATACGAAGTTGAATTTCTGATAAGGGTTTAACAAAATATTTAATTTCTTAACTTTTATAACTTATAAGGAAAATGAAAATTCTTTTTATCAAGGCGAATTGATTGGTTTGTATAATTAATGCATTTCATTGAAAAATATTTATGTACACAATGCTTGTGGCGAACCATTTATCAAGATCAATAATTCAATAAAAAGAATATGTTGTCTAAGAACCCAAACATGCCCTAACCTAAAAACATGGTATGATCTAACCTCAACCTGACATGAGTACGCATGCGCATACGTGTTCGTGAAACTTTCGAATGTTTCAGAAATTTTGGTCCCATGAAACGTTTCATCGTTTCATGAAAGTTTCAATGTTTCCATGAAACATTTCATTGACTCACAACCCTAGTTGAAGCCTTCGAATCTTTTGAATCCCCCCCGTCTTGATTCTTTTCAGATTTGTCAGTTTTGACCACCTTTTCGATATGCAAAAGAGTGTGATGTTGTTTGTTGCATTTTTAGCAACGATATCTACTTGGATAGGGAGAAGAGTGTTTGCTGAAACTGTTTCGACAAAATTTATTGGTTTTAATGAAATTAAAACGTTCTGGTGTTTTCAGTTTTAGAAAACCCGGACATTGATATAAGCAATGTTGCTGCTTGCATCTGAAGCAAACAGATTCCATTGGTTGAGAAGCCGAAATCACAAGAGATCGACTTTCAAATCTTCGAACATTCGAATGAGGTTGTTCAAGTTTATCACCCCCCCTTTTCCCTGCCATCCCGCGACCACTCGAAACAACCCTATCTAAAGAGCGAAATTTGAAAACTGTTGACTGAATGAACTTGTACAGTGCCCTGCATTAATGCCTTCCCTTGAAAACAAGTCAACCCAACCCTGGTTTCCGCAAGATTCTAATGAAAACCAGGGTTGGATTGACTTGTTTTCAAGGGAAGGCATTAATGCAGGGCTCTGTACAATTCATCGAGTTTCGGCGGTTCATTACCATCTAATTTATCCTGCCATCTGGCGAAAATTCCTGGAGGAAGACGTCTCTCCAAAATTCAAATAATCATTTGTTCGCTAAAATTGTTAAGTTCGATTTCAACTTCCCTGAGCATACTGACGTGTTGTTTGGTTTTATTAATAAGCAAAGAGAGTTCGTCGGGATAGCCTTTGTAAGAAATGGTTGTAACGAGTGATTACTCCTGTGTGTGTACCGCACGCACACTCGTTACCATACCTCACAGTCGTCATCCCCGCTCCCGTACTCCCGTGTCTAGACTCGCGCTACCTAGCGACCGTCCCCCTCCGAGCCTTTCGTCTCCAGGTAAGTTCCTTAAAACCACCCGCACGACAATGAATCGTCAGTCTAGCTGGGAGGGACCCACCGAGCGAATCGGTGAACTCTCGCCTGGTGAAAACTCAAGCTCTTTTCCTACCAACAGGAGTAACTGTGGTAGGCAAAGTACAGGCGAAATCGAAAGGCATAGGCGCAACTATCCTTGCAGATTTCCATACACTTATGTATGGAGAATTATCAACATTCAGGCGCACCTGTCGTTGTCAATTCTCATATAAAAAAATGTCACGCCATAGGAGCTACTTTGCTTAGCATTTTTGATATGCTATTTCTTTCTCTCTTTCCTATTCAAAGGTGTACAATTTCTACAGTCAATAGGATCACCTAAATCTGTAGTAATTCATGTTAAAATATTAATAAATAGGAGCATTTATTATTAATATTTTTCCACCCAAGAATAATTCTTTATCACGTAACTCTCATATCCTTCTCCTGTAAATCCTGTCTAATAAATCGCAAAATGATAGAAATTTATTTGCACTCTACAGGCGCATCTGAGAGCGAGAAATTAAACCGACGGATAATATTTAGTAGGAGCATCTACAAATATTATCTATAAAAACGCATTAGAGATTTATACAACCGAACCTTACTCTATTTTTCCTATCAGTCCTCCCTTCTCTCCGTACCGTCAAAACCGCTGAAGTAAGAGAACTGAGAAGTTTAATATTGTATTCCGCAAAATCGACTGTATGTCTAATTCGTTCACGAATCTGTCAATTTGTACTTTGTCTGACAAATCCGAAATATCTATGATTACAGGACGAATAGTCACTTCATCCGCCTTCGTTCAGGCACATTCATTCAACTTCACACAGACAACAAAATCAACCACACATAGATTCTTATTTCATTCTTTCTTTTGTTATTTTATTAAACTCACACCGTTAGATTTGTAAATTATAGGGAATAAATATTGTTATTGTAATTTCCAGTAAAACAAATTTGTTCGATTTTCAGTTAATTATCTTTAAAACCTGACCCTGGCTCGACTGAAGCATTCGATAAGATAATTAAAAATAATAAGATATTTCAGAGAAAATCGGAACGTAACATGGCGCCCGAACAGGGACGCCAGAAAAACACAACGTTACATGGTAAATGGTAAATTGCATTGATATGCTCTGCAACTATTATGCGTTTTTGATTATATTATTCGCACAATGCGTCCCAAGCTTTTGTGTAATTTTCCTCGCTAAGGGGAAACGCGATGATTTGATTTTCAGCTGATCCAGAAATTGAGTTCACTAATTTGGTGTGTTTGATGTAATCGCTCAAATCTCTACGCGTGTGAACGAGAGCCTCGAAACAATGTTTCCACGCGACCCATTTGTCATATTCCCCATTAAACTTAGGAATTTGAATTACCGGCAATTTTGGCCTATCCTATCTTTCAAAAATCGTGAAACTAATAGTGTTCAAGGTCGAACTAGCAATAGGTGTCGCGGTTTGTCTTTCAGTTATTAGAGTCGCTATCGTCATAGTAATTTGTTCGTATTTCTGGAAATGCTTTTAGATTCGGATGATTAGATTTTAACGTGATTAATTCGTCAATTAATTTCGAGTAATCTTTAAAAAGATCATTTAAATCTGTTAATCGTAATTTAGCGTTGGTAAAATTACACGCGGGACTGTCGAGATATGCTTGCAATTCCGCAATTGCCCCCTCCAACGAAATTCCCTTTTGCGCGATAAACGCGATGCGTTGCGTTTTGTTCATATTTCCCTCCATTTTCATTAGTCAAACAAAAAAGGAAAAAACGAAAATGACCTAATTTTATTGCTTCGGGTGGTCGAAGGACAAACAGAGGAAATATATTATATGTATGTTATATATATATGTATGTTATAAAATTGGGTATTGTGTGGTGAAAATGCAAAAACCGATATGAATCTTCAAAAAATGTTGTTAATGAAACACTTCACTCTCAAATGTATTTAACATGCGAAGGATACTTGTCTTCTTTTAACAGATATGAATTCTGAAGGATATGAAATGATCAACAAATTTTACGCTTATGCTTTTCATAAATGAATTAATCCGTAAAAATGGAATTGAGAAAATGAGAAAAAATCAGCATTGATTCATCTTAACCCTTTGCGGCACACATTTTTCTGAGAAACAAATTTTACAGTTACATGCACCTTAGGGGGTTTTCGGGGTCGCTTTTTACGAATCTAAGGTTAGATTTCCAAAATTCAAAATGGCGGATCCAATATGGCTGACAAATTTTTGAAAAAGTGGTTTGATTTTCATAACACTTGTTTTTGGGGGGTTTTTAATGTCACTGATTACGAATCTGAAGCCCAATTTGCAAAATTTAAAATGGCGAATCCAATATGGCCGACGAGTTTTCAAGAAATTAATGGATTTTCATGAAACTTGGCATCTGGGGGTTTTTGTAGTCGCTGATTACAAATCTGACTTCAGATTCGTTATCAGAGAAAAAAAAAATTCCAAGATGCCAATTTTTATGATAGCCCATTCATTTTTTCAAAATTCATCCACCATATTGGATTTACCATTTTGAATTTCGCAAATTGGGCTATAGATTCGTAATCAGCCATAACAAAAACCCCCCAATAACAAATTTTATGAAAATCCAACCACTTCTTCAAAAATTTGTTCGCCATATTGGATTTGCGATTTTGAATTTTGGAAATCTGACATTAGATTCGTCATCAGAGACACCAAAAACATCCGCTAACTAATTTCGAACACAAGGTGCCTATTTTTGGAATTTTTATCTATCATGTTGATTCCGCCAACTTGGATTTTTCGAAATGGTTTATTTTGAATTCAAATTCAAATTCAGCGACCATAAAAACGCTCTGAAAACTAATTTCAAACAGAATGTGTTACTTTTTAAAATTTTTTGTCCGTCATGTATTTTCCGACATCTTGGATTTTTCGAAATTGAATATTTTGAATTTAGATTCATATTCAGAGATGAAAATAAACACCTCAAGAACTGATTGAAAAAAATACAATTGTTATAGGGTAAGAGTGGGTATTACTGCGGATGCTCTGAATATTGTTGTTCCAAAGATAAATAATGATTTAGAATGTTTTTAATGTATATAATGCTTTGAAATAATTCAGAAAATTATTATGTGATATATTTTTAATTATCATCAATAAATCAACTCCAGTTACTATGTTTTTAACTAATTTGTTGCAATTTGAATCTCGCATGCTTCCGATACTGGTAGTTTTACTGCTTCGATTTGTGGGCGGGTCATGAATACGTTCTGAAAAACTACTTTTAATTTCGTTTCGGGAAACTGAATATTTATTGCAATATTTTAAGTAATAATGAAAATATATAATTTTTCTCAAAATGCATGCTAAAAGAGAAGAAATACGTATTTTTATATTTTTTTTACCAAATCAGTATTTGGCACACGATTTGCCTTGTTGGATGTTCTACTGCGGCTTTCCAGGCGTTATGCCATAACCTCAAAACTAACCTTACTCACCCGTGATAATGCCTGTCAGTGTCGCAGTGTGTCTTTCACGTAAGTAATTTTTAATCACGAAGTTTTTAATCCTCTATGTGATAAAAAATGGTGAAACCTGGAAGAAAGAAATCTATGCCAAAAAAAGTACGAGCAACCGGGAAAAAGAAGAATGTAAGATTTCAGTATTCAAGATTTGAAAAAGAACAGCAAAAACTATTAAAGCAACGGCAAAGAATAAAATATCTTGAAGAAAAAAAGAAAGCCACAGAAGAATTTTGATTAAAGAAAAAAGTAGAAGCTGAGATAAAAGAAAGTATTGAATCTTTGCAAAAGAGACAAGAGGAACTTAATTTAAAATGATATAAATTTAATAAAACTTTGAAAACATTTGTTTATTTCGCGTTAAATACTGTAATTTTTAAAAATTGTTAATA
>CAJFCO010017909.1:2131-20200 GCA_904066015.1 Synergus gifuensis | reverse complement strand
TCTTTAATATTCAAAATTCGAAGCTGACGTAAGGAAAATAAAGGTTCCTTGCGTCGAGGCCAATCGATTGACCTATAAGATTAATGCATTTCATTGAAAAATAAGGAAATTGTGCTTTATTGTAATTTTTGAAAATGAATTTTTCGAATATAACTTCTCAAATAATCAAAATTTAATGTTGATGTAAAGAATAATTAATGCTTCCTCTATGAGGAAGCAAATCATATTTTCTTAGAGGAAGCAAAGTGCTCATTGAATGAGCACAAAAGTTGATACAACTTCACAGCTAGTTAAATATTTTTTTAGTATATACTGTTCAATGGTTATCAATTGTAATTTTTAGTGTTAAGTTCGAGGATTAAAATTCATTCAAGCATAGAAATTATTACTGTACAAAAAATCCTTAGCCGCTGACCGAAACAGTCTGTGTTGAGAAAGAAAGTAGGCGAAGCTACGTGCGGTGTGCAGTTTTCAAGGGCCGAGACAGCCAATGAAGACTTGCCAAAAATCTGACGCACTGTGCAGTGGTCGGACAAAAGGAGAGATGTTGACGAGGTACAAGTCGAACAGTCTCTCTCTTTCGTCTGCCCCCTAATTCGTTTCAGACTCGCTCTTTTAGCTGCTCAGGCAGCTGGGTCGAATGCGGGAGAGCGATGCTTCAGCCTGCTGGCGGTTGATGCAGCGAAGCATCGCTACTGATACGTGGGAGGGTGGGGCATAAGTCAGCATCTGGTCTTTAAGTGGATACCTACTAGCCGCGCCATGGTTTTTCAGACAGTCTTACTATCTTACCGGTTTTTCCTCTGGTATTCTTACAGTAATTCCTTATACTATTATTATATTACCGACGCTTTCATAGACTAGTGTAAAACTTAATTGAATGAGCAATGTTCAGTAAAGTTACACGCAAGAGGCGTATAACACGATTTTAATAAATTATTATAATAATATATGTATATTGAATGATTTGTAACGGAATATTAAACGACTCCAAATTGAATTATATTTAATAACATTTAATACTAATATTACGAGTAGTGTTAATGAATTTTAATAATATTGAATAATTGAATATTTAATAATATTTAATATTTAGAGATTAATGTATTTTAATGGTAACAAATCCATTTTAATGAATGAGTTTTAATACGTTTTAATGATATCGCCGTATATCGGGTATTGAATGATTTGTAATAGAATATTAGACAATATTAATTGAAAATTTAGAAAAAATTCAATCAAACACTACATAAAATAATAATTTTAATGATCAACTATTATAATTCATTAAATATGATTAAATGAAATACGATTAAGTATTATTGTATTGAACAGCTATTACAATTCGTGAAAAGCGGTTCCATTAACTACGATACACCAATCATTCTTCAATTATTAATCATTAAAGTTAATGAAAAACTATTCAATAAATTATTATTGGGTAATAATTTTAATGAATAGTTATTAAAATTTATAAAATATTATTCAAAAGAATATCACTGGCGACCATTCCATTCATGATTCATTAAAATTCACAAAAGAACATTCAATAAAATACTATTGAGTAAGAATTTTAATGAATAGTTAATAAAATTCATAAAATATTATTCAAAAGAATATCACTGGCGACCATTCCATTCATGATTCATTAAAATTCACAAAAGAACATTCAATAAAATACTATTGGGTAATAATTTTAATGAATAGTTATTAAAATTCATAAAATATCATTAAATAAAATATTATTAAATTTAATTTTTTTGGAAATAATATTCAAAATGATTTATTACGATTAAAATCAATGGTAATTGTTACTATTGAATGCGATTGCCATTAAATATCATTGGATATGATTCATTTTGAATGATCATCCGAAAATTGAACCATTCCTTTCATTCAATATGATTCATCAGCATCGAATATGAATCATTTCCAATGGTAACCAATCGAACTTTTTCACCAGGGCTACCATCAAAATGCCCGACATTTACATCATACATTTGGAAACAAAGTCGAGCCTTCGAGTAGGCCCGAACAGCTATGTGACAATGTAGATGTCATCACTTGAACAAATCTTGCAGCGAAAAATGAGACATTTACT
Source organism: Synergus gifuensis (assembly GCA_904066015.1). Classification (NCBI taxonomy): domain Eukaryota; kingdom Metazoa; phylum Arthropoda; class Insecta; order Hymenoptera; family Cynipidae; genus Synergus; species Synergus gifuensis. The sequence continues at coordinate 18,099 of CAJFCO010017909.1, read as the reverse complement.
ATTGGGAAAAGTGTAGGTGGGGTAATCTTTGCCAACCCGTTAGGCTAATATGCCACCCTTCCAATTAGGTTTCAGGGGAATCAAACGAGCGTGCCGATTAGCCGCTCAACGATGATTCCTTCATCTTTTTTTGGATTGACACAAGCAACAGGGACTCGCCCTACTCCTGGAGAAAACTTAAGCTCTAAGTTAGGATTCGAACGCGATGTAATGGTCGACCCTCAGACTTTTGCCGCATTACCGTTAATAGATAGAGATTCAGACCTAGACGCAAGCTACGCTACTGCTCGCCAGTCCTATACGAATCCGTTCTTGGAAACTTACACTCCAAATGACGATCCTTTTATGGTCAATCATGGACCTTTTGGCGATACAATAAGTCAACCGAATTTACATGCTTTTTCGCCACGCGTAACGCGTAAAGAAATTCAAAGCCAATCAGATTCCGGTTCAAACTAAATGTCCATCAAATAATGATCAAATGGAACATATGTTTTAGCGGGAAACGCGACAGCAGCGCCGAGGTGTTTCTGATTAGAGTCGAAGAATATCGTAAGGGTAGTTCCCTAACAGATCAGGATCTTTTTAAGGCCATGCCGTTTTTACTCAAACACCCCACTCAACACTGGTTTCGGTTTAATATTGGGTCTATAACTCAATTCGTGCGGTTCTTTTTTCAAAATTTGAACTTTTTTTAAAGAAAAACATGTACAATAGTATTATTCAAAGTATTGCCCATCTGAAGCTATGACTTTTTCCCATCTTTCTGGCAATTTGTGGATTCCATCCCAAAAGAACTGCGCCAGCATGGCGGCCAAGAATGAATCAAGCCAATTTTTGATACCCTGTTCTGAAGTGAACCGTAGTCTAGTGAGGGCTTTTTGCATCGACTGGAACAAATGGTAATCATAAGGGGCAAGGTCTGGGCTATAAGGCGGGTGGGGTAAAACTTCCCATCCACTGTTTTCTAAATAGTTCTTAACCCGAATAGCAACATTGGGCCGAGCGTTGTCATGATGGAAAATTATTGCCTCGTGTCTGGTCGCATATTTCGGGCGTTTTTCGGCTATTACTCTCTTCAAATGGGTTAATTGTATTCGGTAGCGTTCTATATTGATGGTTTCAACCGGTTTTAGCAGCTCATAATACAGCACACCCTTCTGATCCCACCAAATACAGAGCATTACCTTCGCGTCATGGATATTCGGTTTTGGTGTTGATGTTGATGGTTGGCAGGGTTTCACATATGATTTTTTGCGCTTGGGGTTGTCGTAATGGATCCATTTTTCATAACCAGTAACAATCCGATGCAAAAAGGACTTCGTTTTGTGGCGTTCCAGCAGCATTTCGGACATGCACAACCGCCTTTCAACGTCTCTCGGCTTGAGTTCATGTGGAACCCAATTTCCTTGCTTTTGAATGTATTCGCCTGCTTTTAAACGTTTTGAAATGGCTGCTTGAGTGACTCCCAAAGATTCTGTGAGCTCTTCTTGTGTTCGGCAACAATCTTCATCGAGTAATGCTTCCAGTTCTTCATCTTCAAACTGTTTTGTCTGCCAGGACGTTCTTCGTCTTCCAAGCCAAAATCACCACTTTTAAATCGTGCAAACCACTTTTGACACGTTCGCTCAGCTAGAGCATGTTCACCATAAACTTCCACCAAAATACGATGACTTTCGGCAGCAGTTTTCTTCTGTGATGTTGCAATTTTTGCAACACACCAAAGTCTCGATTTTATTTAATTGGCACATCCAGAATCACACAAACACTCCATGTCTCGTTCTCTCCTATGCTATTTTATTTTGTAATTTAAGGCTGATTCGTTTCCTTTTTTTGTTGTACAATTTTCTCGGAGATCAAGACCATCTGGAACATAAAGGATCATCGATATCCAAGGAGACGTCCAAGGACATTGCTTGATACCTTTCGACTCATGAATTTTTAATATTGCCGCCAACTCTCCCTTGTTTAGATGATTCATCTTGCCTTTCTGCGTTGGATTATCTTAGCTTGATGAGATGGAAGGATTTCGAATATTGCCGCCAAACTCCATCTTCATTGATTATTGCCAACTCCCTCGTCTTGTTGATACTTCCTGCGTTCTCTGCCTTGCATCATCATGGCTTGAGAAGGATTCACAGTCAATCTCCAGCATGCTAGTGAGACCTCTGTAGCCCAGGCCCGAAGTACTTTATCGTTTGAATTATGTCTTTCATGCAAGAACCATATTATTGCCTGGTGAGCTGAAATTTATCAATTCACAGTACTGTCAGAGAGGAAAGACTTTGTTTCAATCATCGATTCACATATTTTGTATTAATATTTGGCAAATAGGTGAGAAATCATACTTGTAGTCTTCCATATTACACGCCATATAGTAACTTTCAATATTTTCTTGCGTAACTTTCCAACCAATCAACGTCGAGTCTAATCAGAATGGCCGCCTGTCAGAATATACTTATAGAAGTGCGTAGCGTCACTCACTCTCTTTCCGACAGTGATTCTCGAAGCTGCCAAGTGTTTATATTCGTTCACGAAAACGTGTTATTCTGAGAGACATTTATCGAAATCTACGATTGTACAACGATTCATCCGGTAAAGTTTTTCTGTTTCTTTGCGACAAAACCTCTGATCACGTGGCTAATTATCTTTATGCTTTTTGAATTGATTCTGCTGATATATTGAATATTTCCTTTTATCGAGCACGTGAACACAGAGTTTTCATCATGTTAATTGATTCCTTTGTTTTTCTCGCAATTTAATATCGTATTCATTATTATTTTTTTTGCTGAAATTTTTTGTATTGCAGAATTTCTGATTTTGCCCTTTATTGCTGATATTTTTCCCGAAGTATCTAAAATGTTAGTCCCATTTTTCATAGATTTTTCCCCAATTTTGTGATTCATTGAATACCATTTCTTGCCGATTTTCTGATATAACCTATATTTCTGATTAGTTTCTTATTTTTCTTTTGAGTCATGGAATGTTTCGAATTGAGCATTAGTTTTAACTATTAATTTTAATTATTGATTTTCATTGTCGATTTATATTATCTTGTGGATTCAGAATATTAATTTCACTATGTTTGACAAATTTTCTGAGAACTGATTTGTTTGTTAACGAAACTCTAACTTCGTTTTGTGTAAATTCCCGTTATTGGAATAAATGCATTGTGAAACATTTTAATTCGAATTTATCTAAGTGATTATTTATTAAAATTAAGAAACCTATAGCGAATTTAAGAGAACCACCCCCTCTACCAAAATGCGTTGAGCCGTGATAGCCGAAGGTAAAATTTCGGTTCACTCGATTTCAGGGGTAACATCTATCTATTTGCTGTTTGATGCATAACTCTCTCTTTTAATCGGTTGGCCAAGAAAGCCCTAACTGTTTCTTATCTTTCGATATTTTTTTGATTTTCTTTTATTGATCCAAGAAAGATCTGGCGCGCAGGCAGAATTAAAGTTTATCTTATCTTACTAATCCTGAAATTTAGTGCCGAATGTATATTATTATTCTTCCTCAATTACCTAAAAATAATAATATTACACTTCATATTAAAGTAATGAAGAAGAACTCCCTGCAAAAACACTTTTGCAGACACAAAGTTCGACATATTTGAGTGAAAAAAAATTATTGTTGTTTACACTTCAAATGAATGACATATACTGAAACAGACGCACAATGATAGTAGCTTTCCAACGCATGTTCGGAATATTGGAACGATGGAATAATAATCAAGTTACGCCATCTCTTAGCAAACCGCACGAATTAAGTTATAGACCCAATAAAAAAGAATGGAGTTCGTGGATGGAATTTGTAGTCGCTTTTAAACGACGATATGGAGGGATTAATTTCCAGATACGAGTTAGACGAAGGTCGTAGTAGGACACAAGGTCCCGAAGAACTTATTGCCGATTATTTGCTCAATCTTCGGCTTATCCTTCAGCATTGAGAACCGTCGATGTCGGAATATGAACAATTGCAGCTTGCAATCAATAATCTACATCCTACTTATCGAGCAGCTCTTCCGGAAATAGACTATAGATCTTTCGACGAATTAGAGGAAGCTGGAGAAAGATTTGAAGCCAGAATAGAAGTAGTTAGGTCATATATGCCGCATCCACTAGTCAAGGATAGCTTTCTTCCGGAATTCTCTTATAAAATCATTAAGGCTAAGACCGAAAGGGTAGCCGCTACTGAAGATAAGTCTACTGCTAAGGATATCAAGAGCGCTGAAGATAACAACTCGAAGAAAAGGAGACCTAGGAATAGAGGACGGAACTACATAAAAACGTCTCAAGAAAATAAGACAACTAGAGCTCTCAAACCACGGAATACTTCAGCCACCCAATGTACGGGAATAGATCCCCTTGCCGTGCCGCAACCTAATCCAATAAATCCTAATAACAATTTCGTAATTTCGTTCCTTATGGAACACCCTTCAACTTTCATCCCGGTTTTCCTCAGGCATCCACGCTGATGCCAGCTAATTTTAGTTATCCTCCGGTTGATACCCAGGCCGCCTATGCTTTCTCCGTGACCACATCCGCTAGTGCCACTAATTCAAGAGGGGGAAGTGCCGGTTGTTGGAATTGTGGTGGACAGGACCATAGTTGGAGAAACTGTCCGAAACCTAAAAAGGTTTTCTGTCACGCTTGTGGCAAACCCGGTGAGTATTCAAGGAGTTTTAGCGGTTGCTCTGGACCCCTCCCGGGAAACGAATAAGGGCGAGTGACCAAAGAGTCCGGTCTCTTCCCCCTTTCGTTGTTAGGGCCCCTCAAATACATGAGCATCAAGTTAATGCTGTATTAGATGAGAGGAGATTATTTATAGATGTTTTAGTGAACGGCCAGTCACTTAGAGGACTTTTTGATCCAGGCTCATGTTGCACCTATATAGGTAAATCAGCCTTTGGAAAGTTTAGAAGTTTACTTAAAGAATTAGCTAATCAGGTACGTCCAGGGATTATGTACCCTAACGGCGTGATTGAGGAAAAAGTGGGACAAACTATTTTGCCGCTAGAATTTCTAGGTATAAGAAAAAGTTTACAAGTCCGTTTCGCTCCGACCTTTGATTATGAGGTATTGTTCGGTCACGATTTTGCGGAACTTTTCGACTTTGATGTTAGGTTTAAGCATAGATTATGGAGAGCAGGTGAGGGATTATGGAATTCATATGACGGTCAGGAAGTTTAGCCCGAATACATTGCGACCCGGAGCCGTTCAAGCTTCAAATAATCGCGTCAGTAATTTAAAGCCTATACCAGAACCCCACTCTTGTGCAGGATTAAGAGAATTAAAAGAGGAGGAATCCCGAAAATTAGACGAGCTTCTTACTCGAAAAATTCCTCCTATGCCGTTTAAGTTACCTTCGACAAATTTAACGAAACATAATATTGACGTTCGGGGCCATGCGCCAATTAAGCAGAATGCACGACGTTTATCCCCAAAAGTGGAAGAAGCTTTTAGGGAATTAGTTCAGAAATTGGAAGATCAAGGAATAATTAGCCCAAATAATAGCGAATGGTGTAACCCTGTAGTTATGGCCAAAAAGTCAAATGGAAGTTACCGATTATGTATCGATTTTCGCAAGTTAAACGAAGTCGCTAAGAAAGACGCCTATCCGATGAGAAATATAAGTCACATCTTGGATAAACTTGCGTCAGCACGATACATCTCTACAATTGACTTGAGCCAAGCGTTCCACCAAATACCGCTTACCGACAAAAGCTATGAGTGAAGCACACGACACTACGACGTCAGGTCATCTCGGAGTAGATAAAACGTTCCAGCGTCTGTCAATGCTCTACTATTGGCCCGGAATGTTTAAAGATGTTGCAGACTATGTTCGATCGTGCAAAGTCTGCCAAAGGATGAAGGTCGAACAAGTAGGTCCAGTAGGTCTGATGGGAAAGAGACTGATAGAACAGCCTTGGTCAGTAGTTGCTGCCGATATTATGGGTCCACTTCCACCAAGCCGTTCAGATCATCATTATATCTTAGTCTTTCAGGACATGTTTACGAAATGGTTCGAAGTTCTTCCGTTAAGAAAAGCAAATGCCGTCAGTGTTCAAAAAGCATTCGAGGATTCAGTTGTATTCAGATGGAGTGCTCCAGAAGTGTTATTTACAAATAATGGTACCGAATTCGTCAATAAGTTAATTTCCAAGGCAGCTTTGGAATTAGAGATTATACATTCGACTACTCCACCATATCATGCTCAAGCAAATCCGGTCGAGAGAATAAATCGAGTGTTAAAAACTATGATATCATCTTTTGTAGAGAATGATCATCGTAGTTGGGATAAACATCTTCCTGATTTGCGTTTCCCATATAATTCCGCCGTCCATAGTTCCACACGAGTGTCCCCAGCACTCCTTAACTTCGGAAGAGAGCCTAGACTGGAAAAAACACTTAGAACTCAGGAAGAAGGAGTTCGCGAATTGATACCCTTGGCTTGTAGGGAATCACTAATGACCGTTTTCAATAGAGAGTTTCCTCTCTATCATTGTGATACTTCGTGTCTACGAAATACATTAAGTTTTCCTATCTACGATATTATATACTTTGGTCCGCGATTGGATGTTCTCTCATCCCCACTTCTTTGTATCTCTCAACGCCATATTGCTTGACACACTTGGTGACGGACCGTAGCAGGAGTAAGACGTGTTGGCGACTGCGCGTGCAATGCGCATGTCTGTTATAATAAATTATTCTGTGACTGAATTGTGGTGAAACTGATTTCTGATCCTAACCTAGAATAGGACTTAAATATAAATATATATATAGGGACACACTTAAATCCAACAACTGGTGACCCCGACTAAAGAACTTTACGAAACCTTTTGTGCCAAAAAACCGCATTCGCAGGTGTTAAAATCTGGACGAGTCGATTATCACTCAGAATCCACCTCAAGTCTACTCTGCTACGGTCCACGATTCCTTTGGCAATTTCATCGCCTGTCACCAAGTGCCACATACCATACTTTCTGGAATTTCTGGAACATTTCGAGAGCACACTTCTTCTCTACGCCACCAAGCATTTCACATTGTGGAGATTTTACATCAATTTTGGAAGGACGTCAAATTTCAATTTTTTTCACGCCATGCTGAGTTCAACTGTCATCGGGGGACGCCTGGAATTATTTGAATTTTCATCCTTCAGCATCGGCCTGGATCTTCAAGTTATTTTCTCCATTATACACATTTTCAAGAATTATGTAAGTTTTTAGTCCTTCGATTTTCTCTGTACTTTTTGATAATTGCTTTTACATAATTTTTGCTACGCTTGGATATTTTCTTTTGCCTTACTCTCAATCGCATTTTTCTTCTGAAATCCAGTTATTTTGACCGCTGCTCACAGGCTAAATTATTTTCTGTACAAATTTTAAATTTTGTTGCGTCAATTACACCATACTATGTCTTTCGTCAAATTTACACATTTTAACGCCGTATTTGACCATTTTTAAATTTCTCGTTTTGCTGAGTCACTGACTTAACCGTTTAAATATTGTTGTGTCATTGACACCTCAACAACGCTTGACCTTTCAACGATTTCACCTTTGAAATGTATTTTATTATAACGAGACTTTTTGTTGACACTTTAACATTTTAAATTTTCTTTTCAACGAGCATTTCTTTGGTATTCGACTAATCATGTTGGTATTGTCAACTTTGACAATTTTCAATTTTCATTACCTTGCCGGTTACGTTCTATCTCGCTTTATTGTAGGAAAAGCGAGTTTGGTGAAAGCTATTTCATGCTTCGCTGACAGCAGATTTTATAATTTGTAAAGCCATATTGTTTATCTTTTACAATATTTTTATCTAGAGAAACATTTTTTGCGAACTTTTGACTGCCTAAGATTTTTTTCGCAGATTCCGTGGAGTGCGTTCGGTTTTGTGGTCGTCGTCATCGAGGAGGTCGACTCGGACAACGTCAACACCAACTCCAAGCATCAGCTGCGAGCGTTCGCGAGACTTCTTCGCTCAACTGTACACCGTACAAAGGTCTACATCAATGGACATTTTATCACCAATTTTTATTTTTGCAGCAACAACTATAAATTTTTAGCAAGTTTCTCTTTTCTTTTTCCACAACACATCAACAACATGATTTCTATTTCCTCTGAGGTGTATTTTTCTGAAATGTCGAATCCCCGACGCGATCATCCTGCGAATTTATTCCGATCGCGATGTTTTTCGTCTTTTTGTTGCAAACAAAGATTTTATTTATAATGTTCAATTTATATCTTCTAATCATTCAAAAATTTAACATTTTTGGAAGTTTCTACTACATTTTTACTCAGAATAACATTCACGTACAATCTTCCGTCATGCCATGCGAATTTTCCCATTATGGGGTTTGATCGAAAAGCCTTATCTGGAGCTCTTTTTCGTATCATAAACTCAACTTTCGATCATTCGGCATTCCTTTCGGAGATTTCCTACCATGTTTATTCTTGAGTCATTAGAACATCACAGCGCGCTTCGCGCGCCTATATAATTACTTCACGTTACGCACTTGTGACGATACCACGTGACCATCTCTCAACCAGTCAGATGACGAATAAACTGCGGACACTCGAGAGGTCATCTATTTTTTTAGAAAGGGTTATAATTAGGAGAAATTTTTTGTGTCAACAACTATTTTTTTATTAAATGCAACCAGCCTCGTTAATATTCTGTTTTCACAATTTTTCAACTCAATCGCAAACTTTTCTACAGTACATTTTATTACCTACCTAGCCGCGCTAATCAAATTTTAACATTTTTCGCATAACATAACTCTATTCCAACGCATTCTCGACATTAGTCTTGTCAAGGACACTCCTTGAATTACTTTTGTCTCATGCTTTTCCATTACGAATCTTTTTAAACAACTACTATTCGTTCATCATTATCGAGAGTAATACCTTTTTTATCAATTATTGCAATTCTCCTTAGTTTTTGTTACGCTATTTTTAGTCGCTACACACATTGCGCATAGCGTTATTCTTGCATTAAATCGCGAAACTCATCGCGTATCGCAAATGTCGACAAGTCACAGGATCTCCTCTCCGGGATTTGATATCGTCTTCACTTTACCCATTCCGGAAGAATCCGCCTAGTTACAAGAATTGCATTTAAACTCAACTTCTCACGCTTTTCTTACGTTACTACACAGCCCTTCTCAAACGACCGCACTGGTCCGCGCTTATTTTGTAAACACGCGTCACGGTGTCATTGCACCTTGTAGACGTCGTTGTTTGATGTTCGACTGAACACTCCGCTCGCGACGACGCTGAGCGCACTTTTTACGGTAGAAAACGATATAATTCTTGCTTCGTGCTTGAACCTATCGCTTTAAAAAAAGGAGAATGCGAATCTTGGCTCTCATTTGTTCGCGACAGCTTTTTTCCCCTCCGTTGAATAGTTTAGTTTTAAACTTACTTTCCATCAACAATGCATTTTTATTGTCAACAGCATTTTAGGCTCTGTTATGCGAAACCAGTTTGATTGCCGAATGCCTCATAAAGGCTAACTACTTATTTTTAAGCGCGCGCTAATATTCTGTACGTACTTTATCAAATTTTTACTTCTATCACAACTTTGTCAACCATCGTATGTATCATTTTTACGTTTATTAAGTGAATGTCACACTTTTTCACCCACGTCTTTAATCAAACTCGTTTTTATCATTTTTTCAACAGTGATTCCGAAATGTACAATCAACCACTCAAACATTGTATATATTGTTATGACATGCTACCTTAGACTATCTCTTTTCGTAAATATTGTATATATTACATATAGTTTCGACTTATAATAGTCTAGTAGTTTTGTTAATTTAATCGATTTATGTCCTTGTGACAATGTTACACAAAAATTTTTTCTATCTGACTGTGATACTCTACATTCTTAATTTTAATTTATCAGTTTTAACGAAATTCTCCACTCCGTTTCAAATCTCGTTCAAACTTGGGTGGGAGTACTGTAGGGAATCACTAATGACCGTTTTCAATAGAGAGTTTCCTCTCTATCATTGTGATACTTCGTGTCTACGAAATACATTAAGTTTTTCTATCTACGATATTATATACTTTGGTCCGCGGTTGGATGTTCTCTCATTCCCACTTCTTTGTCTCTCGACGCCATATTGCTCGACATACTTGGTCACGGACCGTAGCGGGAGTAAGACGTGTTGGCGACTGCGCGTGGAATGCGCATGTCTGTTATAATAAATTATTCTGTGCCTGAATTGTGGTGAAACTTATTTCTGATCCTAACCTAGAATAGGACTTAAATATAAATATATGAATAGGGACACACTTAAACCCTATAGGCTGTCGAAGAATGGGAAGATAGAGCTAAGAGATTACCGGCTCTTAAAGTCTTAGTTGCGCATCATTTAGATTTGACGTCGGATAGGTAGGCACAATATTATAACCGCCGTCGACGTAACATTCGTTATAGAGTAGGGTACATTGTTTGACGTCGTACTCATACTTTATCTTCGGCTGTGGACTACGTTGCAAAGAAGCTATCTGCAAAATTAACAGGTCCATATAAAGTGATCAAAATTATTTCTTCGGTCGTCTACGAGATCCAAGATGAGTCTGGAATGATCGAGAAGGCTCATGTAAAGGACCTAAAGCAGTATTGGTCAATAGACCCAGATTTAGTTAACAAAGAACTTTCTTTTCAGACAAGAGATGAAGAAGCGAGTACCTGGCTATAGTCCAACCGCCACATCATCGGCGACGGTGCAGAGGGGACAAGCCACTCATCGAACGATCCTGAGGCCAAGGATGACCGAGTATCGTCCGGGCCACGGAAGCCCAATGGACAAGCGGAACCGTTTCGGCGACGAAACCCCACCTGCATTGCCAGCCCGGAAGAAGATGAGCTCTCTATTCCCAAGAGAGGAAGAGGTAGACCGAGTAAGGCTAAATCAAGCATCCCCATCGTCCACCTCCAAAGGCGAAAAGGTCCCGGCAGACCGCAAGGTAGAAAGAACCGTCCAAAAACCCGCGGTCAAGCCGAAAAGGGTTCATCAAAGGAAGCAGGGGGAGGGCTCTGCAGAAGCACCAGGCTTCGATCACAGGCCAATCGAGGGTAGTTATTCTTATGTCGAAACCCAGCCGCAACCCTCTACCTCTCAGGGCGTAAGAGGTAACATGGAGGAGAGACACTCATCAGCGCGGGGGCCAGCACCGTTACCAGCTGTGCCCTTTCACTAGGGGAGTATTTAGCTATGGCTGTGGGAAAACCGCGGTGAGTTTAAGCCAGTGCCCTAGGTGCTCGGCAGCTTGGAAAAGAGGAGAGATCGGGCCTCATTTGCCATATACTACGGAATATCCACCTCTCCGGGCTGTGGCTGTCCAACCCTGCGAAGTTCCGCAGCCGGCGAATTCCTCAATTGCATCCGGCGGGACAACATCAACATTGGTAGCGACGGATCGGTCCCGCCTTCGCTTCAACGCGGATTATCCACTCGTTCAGGCGATCGCGGAAGCGATCCAGCGCACGATGTAAGCTCGCAAGATCCAATTAGTTCACAAGTTTTCTTTCTGCCGTACCTTTACTTAATAAGTTTTGCCATTTCGTTATTCAGTTAGTTATTAAGTTCTTTTGTCGCTTCGTTTAGTTTAAGTCAGTTCCTTTTTTCGTTCTCTTTTTATTGGATTAGTTTCATACAGTTTAGGATTAAGTCATTTATCGTTCGTTCACTTAGTCTGTAAGCATTTATTTTGCCAGGCTTGCTTCAGTCTCATAGACATGGAATTGTAAAGCATATTCAGCAAATCCAATTCCGTTTGATATCGCTCTAATTCAATCCTATCAATTTCTCCTGGCTGCTAGCCCGCAGTGTGTCCGGATTTGACTCTCAGTTTTATGCACACACCTAAAGCGCTCGTCCGTGTGAAAACAGAGGGAGAGTCCCTCCTCTCCCCACTCAGGCTCTCACTGAAAAGAGTCTCACTGCTGACTATAATAGCAGTTTTCCAATGCCTGGAAAATTTTCGAATTCGAATTTTACAAAATTGCATGAAATTTTAAATAATTTTCAGAGATTTTACAATGTTTTGTAGAATATTAAGTTATTTTAATGACCTAAGGCATTTTAAGACATTTACGATATTTCATTGGATTTTCAGGAATTTTAAGGGATTTCATAAGATTTCGTGGGATTTTCAGTAATTTTATGGGCTTTGATGATATTTTGGGAGCTTCTGAGCAATTTTAATTCACTTGAAGATATTTGATTAGATATTAAGTAATTTTAAGCACATTTTTTTCCAGAAATTTTAAAGGATTTGGTGAGATTATATTGGATTTTCAAGAATTTTCAATAATATAACGAAATTTCATAGAATTTTGTGTAATTCTAAGAGGTATAATGGGACTTCATGGGATTTTGAGTAATTTTAAGTAATTTTAAGAAATATCAATCGATTTTGCGAAATTTAAAGGAATTTCATAGGATTTTATAGGATTTTTAGTAATGTTAAGGGTTATAGCGATAGGCACTTTATGTTTTCAGATATATTAATTCATGTAGTACCTAATCATTATTATAAGAGACAATAAATTATTTTATTTTGTTTATTTACAAAAAAATTGTATACATAAATAGGTTATCAATAAAAATTTATTGGCTAAATTGCATTAAATATCATTTATATTTTAATAATTGTATGAAATAATATTATATATTTATTTTAAATAACTAGCAGACCAACACGCGCACTACGCACACGATTATTTATTTCATTTCTTAAAACTTCAGGTCATCAAAAAATCAATTAAATTTTGCTGATCGGAATTTAGAGAGTAGGTTTGAAACAACAATGTAACCAAGATTTTAGGGATATTTCGTTAAATCACTTTTTTTAGATAGGTATTTCAAGAGGTTTCTAGGAATTTTAATGGATTTGGACCATTTTCAAATGATTTTTACGAAGTTCTAAAGATTTTTAGGATTTGAAAAAGATTTCGTCGAATTTTAAGGAATTTCAGGATATTTCGCGGAAATTTAACGTAGTTCATGACATTTCGAGAGAATTTTTAAAGCTGAGGAATTTTAAGGGATTTTAAATGTTTTAAAATTTTGAGGAATATTAAGAGGTTTCTAAGAATTTTAAGAGATTCCTACGAATTTTAAGCGATTTCGAAAGTTTTCGTGAAATTTTAAGTGATTTGAAAAGGTTTCTGGGTGTTTTAAAAGATTTTAAGGTAATTTAAGAATTTAAAAGGACGTCGAAAGTTGTAGTAAAATTTTAAGCGATTTTATGAGATTTTTCTAATTACAATATTAAAAGATTTTGTAAAATTTTTAAGGATTTCATGGAATTTGATAAGATTTCTAAAGATTTTGATTTTAAATGTTAAGTGATTCCAAGAGATTTTTATGAATTTTTAGATATTTTTGCGAATTTTAACTTGAATTTCAAGAGATTTATAATTTCAATGGTTTTTGTGGATTTTTAGGGGATTTCAAGAGGTTTTTAGGAGTTTTAAGAAATCTTAACTAATTTTAAGCAATTTCGAAGATTTTCATCAAATTTTAAGTGCATGGAAAAAAATTCTTGAATCAAGCCCAAATGTCTAATTTGTGTTACAATATAAGTCACTTTTTGGGCTTAGATTTAGTTTTAAGCCCAAAAACTGACTTAAATTGTAACACAAACTAGATAATTTCGAGCTTTATTCAAGACTTTTTTTTCTGTGTAATTCTCTCGTTGGGCTAGTTACTGTGTAATATTTAATTTAAGTATATTATTTAAAATAAAAATGATATTTAATGCAATTTGGCCAATAAATTTTTATTATATTATTATAATAAAATATTTACAACCTATTTATGTATACAATTTTTTGTAAGTAGCAATTATGATCCGCGCGCTCTGCGTGCGATTAATTTCTCGTTTTTGCACACCTTTTGCTAGTAGAAAAATAATTGAAAAGTTTTAATTCTTGAAATATAAAATCTTGCGTAATTCTTTATCTAATTTCAGGAATCTCCATAAGTTTCATAAAATTCCTTAAAATGCCTTTATCATCCTTCAAAATTTGGTGAAATTCCTTTAAATTTCGTAAATTCACTTGATATTTCTTAAAATTACTCAAAGTCCCATGAAATCTGATTAAATCTTTTTCAAAATTCGTAAAAGTCCACTGAAATTTCTTAAAATCCCTTGAATTTCTTAAAAGTTCTTAAAATTATTAAAATATAAAATATCGTAAAATCCTGTAAAATCATTTAAAATCCCATGAACTGTCATGAAATATCTCTTTAAATTCCTGACAATCCAATGAAACCTTGGAAAATACCTTTAAAGTCCTCAAAATAAGTTAATACCCTGTTAAATATCTTCGAAGTATTTAAAATTCCTTATAATTCCACAACCTATCGCTATAACCCTTCTTAAAATTACTAAAAATCCTATGAAATCCTATGAAATTCCTTTAAATTTCGCAAAATCGATTGATATTTCTTAAAATTACTTAAAATTACTCAAAATCACATGAAGTCTCATTATACCTCTTAGAATTACACAAAATTCTATGAAATTTCGTTATATTATTGAAAATTCTTGAAAATCCAATATAATCTCACCAAATCCTTTAAAATTTCTGGAGAAAAATGTGCTTAAAATTACTTAATATCTAATAAAACATCTTCAAGTGAATTAAAATTACTCAGAAGCTCCCAAAATATCATCAAAGCCCATAAAATTACTTAAAATCCCACGAAATCTTATGAAATCCCTTAAAATTCCTGAAAATCCAATGAAATATCGTAAATGTCTTAAAATCCCTTAGGTCGTTAAAATAACTTAATATCCTACAAAACATTGTAAAATCTCTGAAAATTATTTAAAATTTCATGCAATTTTGTGAAATTCGAATTCCAAAATTTTCCAGGCATTGGAAAACTGCTATTATAGTCAGCAGTGAGAGCCTGAGTGGGGAGAGGAGGGACTCTCCCTCTGTTTTCACACGGACGAGCGCTTTAGGTGTGTGCATAAAACTGAGAGTCAAATTCGGACACACTGCTAGCCCGTAGCATGGATTTTTCTTACCATATTTCCAATATTTAGTCGATTTCAGTCAATGAAATTTCAGAAGCCACATTCAGTAATAGCGTCTAGAACAATTTTGAGTTAAAATTTTGTTAGCGTTTGTGTCATGGTTTTGGAGAAAAACAATATATATATATACAATCTTTCATTTAGCATTTCAGGCTAACTTCAAAACTACAGAGCATGTTCATTCTTTATTGTGTTGTGTTCATCTTCATTTTCTGTCTTGCTTCAATTCTTATCACTTCTTCTCTCTGGCAGGCGCAAGTACAGCCGTATGTCTAGCAAACGGATACGTCGGCTCGTAACCGACCTATCCTGGGCAAACCTGGGGATCCACTTACATCATCCACGAGAACCACCTGATACATGACTAGAGGTGGCAACCATAGCCACCTATGAGGAGTAGAGGATACGTAGGCCCAAACCTGCCCTACTCCTGGTTCTTTCCTGAGTTCCCCTGGAGTTTCCTTCCGACACCGACCTAACCGATAACCGTTTAACCACTAATTATTTCCGTTTCCCGTACCGTCAAACACTTCCGTATACCTTAAATTCCGCGTAACTAATATTTAGAACCGCAATATATTCAAGCGTTACACAGACACACACACTAGTTCATTAGGTTGAATAAGGGCATAACCCCAATAAAACCAACCGTTATATGTACATTATATTCCTTGCGTCGAGACGAATCGATTGACCTGCAGAATTGAGATGTCTAACATTACGTCACACTCGATCGGTAACGTCGAAATCTGTAGAAAAACATCATCTGGGGAAGTTCAGAACATTGTTTACATAGGAGTTTGACTGAAATTAATTTTTATCGATTATAGTAAGTGAAAAATTATGATATGGCTTTACTTTTTAGATAGAAAAGCCATTTCTGTATTTA
>CAJFCO010017908.1:62312-73575 GCA_904066015.1 Synergus gifuensis | reverse complement strand
TATCGAAGTGCTCGTTTCAAATTTACATTTATTCATTTTCATTTTTTATACCCAGGTATTCTAGATCGCGAAGTACATTGTTTCAAATTTATGATTCAGAGATTTGGGCATGAAAATTTGCAGTCTAAATTAAAATTTTCAAAATAATTTTTATACTTAAGCTTTTGGACAAGGTCTAAACAAATATTCCAATCAAAGGAGTAAAAGACTACCCAGTGGGAAAAAAATTTAAAGAAGTTTTTAGAACGTTCTAAAAACTTTCTAAAAACGTCATATGTCAGGCCAAAAAACGTCCAATATTCCAAAGACGTTTTTAGGACGTATTTGGAACATTGGACGTTTTTTGACCTGACATAGGACGTTTTTAGAAAGTTTTTAGGACGTTCTAAAAACTTCTTTAAATTTTTTCCTCACTGGGTGGGATTTTTTTAATAAAATGAAAAAAACCTTGAAATGATTTCTTTGGATATCAACTTTCCTGGAATTTTCAGGATTTTTATGGGATTTCTAATGAAATATTAAGTGAATCTTAAATATATTTTTTTTAATATCCAGGAATTTCAATGAATTTCGGTAGATCTTCACCGATTTTTACGGAATATCATAAAAGGTTTCACGAGATTTCATTTGATATTAAAGAAATCTCAAAGAATTACATCGGATTCCAAATTTGTTTAAAGGATTTCAAGTTATTTTCAAAACACCATCCAACCTTAAAATCCTTAAAAATCTTTTGAAATACCTTTCGGAAATTTTCTAATGTCTGAAGAGTTTTCTAGTGTCAGCAATTTTATATTGTCAGCGATTTTATAATATCATATTTGGATAATTCAATCGGCCTCATGATTTGTTCAAAATTATTTAAATCTGTTTACAATTTTCTGTAAAATTGTAAAATTTTTATATATTTTCTGTAAAATAATTCTCAGAAGACTTTTTAAGATTGTAAACCAATCCGTAAGTACGCAACAAATGCATAGTTGATTATTCTAGATAGGACAAGAATTGTCGATAATTTCCTGAGTACGACTTTTGTTCTATGTACTAAGTTCAATGTTTAATGTTTAACGTTTGATGTTTGTTTTTAAAGCAGAGAAATTAGACTAAAACAATTTTATGATGCTCTATAGATTATAAAAAAATATTATACATTAAACTTGCTCCACATACAAAAGAAAATTCATGAATATTTTGTGTAATTCTAAAAAAAACTTTTCATATTTTCGTTACTTTTAAATCTATTGAATGCTTTTGAAATTCTTCAAAAAAAAGCTTTAAAACCCCTTAAACTGAAATATTTTCAAATTCATTGAAATTATGCAAAATATAACTTAACTAGCTGTGAAGTTGTATCAACTTTTGTGCTCATTCAATGAGCACTTTGCTTCCTGTAAGCAAATATGATTTGCTTCCTCATAGAGGAAGCATTAATTATTCTTTACATCAACATCAAATTTTGATTATTTGAGAAGTTATATTCGAAAAATTCATTTTCAGAAATTACAATAAAGCACAATTTTCTTATTTTTCAATGAAATGCATTAATATTATAGGTCAATCGATTCGTCTCGAGGCAAGGAACCTTTATTTTCCTTACGTCAGCTTCGAATTTTGAATATTAGAGAAGTTATAGTTGAAAAACAAATTTTTCAAAAGTAAATAGATCAATAATTTTGTTATTTTTCAATGAAATGAAATAATGTTATAGACCAATCGATTCGTCTCGATGCAAGGAACATTTATTTTCCTTATGTCAAGTCAAAATTTTGATTATTTGAAAAGTTATAATCGAAAAATTAATTTTTTAAAATACAATTAACCATAACATCCTTATTTTTCAATGAAATGCACTAATCTTATAGGTCAATCGATTCGTCTCGACGCAAGGAACCTTTATTTTCGTTACGTCAGCTTCGAATTTTGAATATTATAGAAGTTATAGATGAAAAACTAATTTTTTAAAATTAAATAAAACCATAACTTTGTTATTTTTCAATGAAATGAAATAATATTATAGATCAATCGATTCGTCTCGATGCAGGGAACATTTATTTTCCTTACGTCAAGTCAAAATTTTGATTATTTGAAAAGTTATAGTCGAAAAAGTAATTTTTGAAAATACAATTAACCATAACTTTGTTATTTTTTAATGAAATGCATTAATAATATAGGTCAATCGATTCGTTTCGACACAAGAATCTACGTTTTAAGAAAATTATAAAAGTACATAAAACTTGTAAAATTAAATATTTTGTTAAACCATTGTAAGAAATTCAACTAGATGTATAATGAAATAACTATGCAAAATTTTATCAGTTTATCTCTACGCGTTTTCAAGAAATTTCTGGATCGTGACACACACACACACACACACACACACACACACACACACACACACACACACACACACACACACACACACATCCGGACAATTTTTCAGGACATCATGTTAGATATATTGACATTAAAAGATGTTGAAAAAAACCTTTTTTAGGAAACTGGATTTTGTCATCACCACAAAGCTTCCTCTATGAGGAAGCAAAATCATTTAAATACTTTTAAACTCATTCAAAATTCCTTAATAATTATATGAAATCTCTTGAAATTCCCTAACATCAATTAAAATCTTCTCGAATTGTTTAAAGTATTTTAAAAGCCCTTTTAATCGCTTGAAATGAAATTTTATGAAAATTCTTATAAAATTCGAATATTAAAATTTTTTAACTGAAAACATATGAACGACTCTTGGATCAGGTAATCAGGAATATACTCACTGGGTTCAGAAAAATCAAAGAAACTTAAAATCCAAAAATCCAAAAATCAATTATTTGTGCAATTTGAGCGAAGAAATTCAAACAGCATCGCGAAATATGGCGATATATTTTGGAAAACTGAATTTTTTTTTTACCTTTAATAATTTCCACAATTTTTGAGATATTTGAACGGCTCTTGTGTCAAATTGTCAAGAATGAAAGCCGGGTTCAGGAAAATCAAGGAAAATCAAAATCCAAAAACCGTTTTTGAGTTATAGCCAAAAAACGATTTTTTGGAAATTTTTCATTTTTCAAACTTTCTAAAACTAAGTGAAATATGTAATTTCCTCCACATATCAATGATTTGGGTAATTCGAGCGAAGAAGTTTAAAAAGTTCTTTTTCTAAAAAGTATCTTTTATGAAATCTGTAAATATGTGGTAAACTCAGTGAAAATCTCTTGAAATTCTTTAAAATTTCTTGAAATACATGAAATCTTGTGAAAACTCTTTAAAGTTATTACTCTTCGAAGTCACAATTCATTAATATAAATGATAAATATTTAATAATTATATTATCTATAATTTTCGACAATTTCATAATTCGGTAAATATTATGACAATTGTGTGAATTCTTTTAGAAATGTGTTACGATTTCAAAAATGTGGATTTAAATGATCAGGCATTTAAATTTACTCGGTTTCATGAATCTAAGCTGTTTTCGATTGCTAAGAAGGTAAACAAAATGTGTTCTACTTCTTTGAAGACACGACACGTTATCGTGTACGTAACCGCGTTTCTTGCGACTCGTTCATAATAGAAGAGGTACTATTAGCCTTAGAGTCTCGTCTTACAATTCACCTGCACGTTTATGAGGAAATCACTCAATGGAAATTATGTTTAGTAAGAATTAAAAAATCCATGACGAATTTAAATTAAAACCTCTTTTCTTTTTACATTCTCATCAGAGAGAATGTATTTAGATTTGTGTAAAATTTAACCCCCCATTTTTTCACAAATATCTACGTTTTGGGACCCACTGAATTCAAAAAACATATTTTTACGAATGTTCCAGTGAGCAAAAAGACATTGTCATCCTGAGGACGTCCTAAAGACATCTTTAGGACGTCTATGTCACTCCAATTGATGTCCAAAAGATGACTCATGTCTTAAAGACGTCTTTAGGACGTCAATTGGACTGACATGGGCGTCCTAAGAATGTCTTTAGGACGTCCTCAGGATGACAATGTCTTTTTGCCCATTGGGTCTTAAATTTAAATTTCATGAAATCCTTTACAATTTCACAAAATCTTTTACAATCAAAAATATCTTTTGAAATGTTTTTTAATTCTATGAGGATCATTAAAAATGTCTTGAAATTTTAAGAAATATCTCCAAATTATTTCAAATTCTTTAAAATAATTTAAAATCACTTGAAATCTCTTCAAATTCCTTAAAATCATATAAAATCTCTTCGAAATTTATTAGAAATCTATTAAATCTATTAAATTTAATAAAACATCTCAAAACATCTTGAAATCTTGTTATTTTCAAAAGAATTCTTTTAAAATCGTTTCAAATTCGTCAAATTCGTTATGATATTGAATTGTTTAATTATTTTCAATTGACTTTAAATTTTCATGAATACACCTTAAGTTTTTTTGGATCCACCTTGAATTTGATTGAATTCGCCTTAAATTTTTAAAAGTTCTTTTGAATTATTTAGAATTATTTCAGATTCTTGTACTTTGTATTGAATTCTACCCAATTATTTTGAATTCCTTTGAATTCTGAATTTACATTTTATTGACTTGGATTGGAAGTGAAGGGTTTTTATTATCTTTGTAGCTGAATTTTTTAACATCTCCTTTCTGTTGTTTTAATTTGTATCTACATATTTTTATTTAAAAAAACACCTTTTCATCTTCTTCAATGACAATAGGTACTGCTGTGATGACTGTTTTTATTATATTTATATTAGTTCAATTAAATTACTTATTATTATTATTAGTAATTTTAATAGGTTCTAAGAGTTTTCAATTTGGATTTTTTAATCAGGTTTTATTCGGTATTGTCGTAATTCTAATTGGATTCTACATGGTTTTTATTTCGAATTGATTACTTTTTAAAGACCCAAGTGAGAAATCACAAACAGCCCAACGTTGGCCCAGTACTGGCAAAGATGTTGCCGAGACTTGGCCGCCAGTGCTGTGCCATTGCCGAAATGATATCTAATGGCTTTACTTTTGACGGCCAAGACTTGGCCGGTTCTTGGCCGCCTTCACTTGCCTGTCACTAGCCCATTACACTTAGAAGTTACAATAAAAAAATTAAAATAAATGTTATTAATTATGAACATGATTTATACGTAAATATATTATCCCCCACCGCATGCAATGCGGGGGGGAATCGAACGCATGACCTACACGGGACGCGAGTCTAGCTATGTCGAGATGGTGGTCCCACATTTTTTCCACGGTATACTCATTCACACATAAAAATTAAATTGTTTCGAGATAATTTAATCAAAAAACGCATTTGCGTTAACAATTAATAAAATATGTTCCTATTTTTAATCTTCAATTTTATCAGAAAGCAGAAGTATTAATAAAAAGTATATTGTAGTAATGATTGATATAATAGGTCTAGCAAACTTCTATTTCATAAAACACATTTACTTAAATAATTTAAAATACTATTTAGTCAAAAAAATATATTTTAATTATAAATAATAAATTATATAATTTAAAATCTTCTACAGTCTTTTAAAGTATCTATGAAATCCCTAAAATCCTTTGAACTTCTTTAAAGTACCATTAAAGTGCCATCGCTGGCCCGGAATCTGGCATTTTGACTTTCAATATGGTTTTCCGGAGTAATTTCGACTTTCGACCGAATAAAGTGCCATCGCCGGGCCGGAATCTGGCATTTTGACTCCCAATACGGTTTTCCGGAGTAATGCCGACTTTCGGCCCAGTAAAGTGTCGGACTCTGGCTTTTTGACTTCTAATATCATTTGCCGGAGTAATACCGACTTTCAGCTCGGTAATAGGCCATTGCTGGGCCAAGCATCGGCAGAAGCTTGGCAAATTTGAAATGTAAATGTACTGTACCAGTACTGGGACAACACTGGGCCGATTTGATCGCTGTTATTGGTCCAGTAACATTGGCCGACACTTGGCTGCCAAGATTGGTCCAATATTGGGCCGTGCATTCAGTGCCAGTAATTCTCACTTAGGGAGGTTATGATTAGGTTCCCTTTCGGAAAGATCTAAAAGGAATCAAATAGGTTTTTAAGTCATTTGTATTTGGAGTTTAAAAGGTATTCAGTAATAATTTCTATTTGGTTTCAATTTTCTTTCTATTTGGAATTGATTTGTTTTTAAAGAGGTCCTGATTAGGTTCTCTTTCGGAATGATCTAAAATGAATCAAATAGGGTTTTAAGTCATTTGTATTTGGAGTTTAAAAGGTGTTCAGTATAGTTACCCAGTGGGCGAAAAATTTAAAGAAGTTTTTAGAACTTTCTAAAAACGTTCTAAAAACATCTTATGTCAGGCCAAAAAACATCCAATGTTCCAAAGACGTTTTTAGGTCGTATTTGGGACATTGGACGTTTTTTGACGTGACGTAGGACGTTTTTAGGACATTTTTAAGACGTTGTAAAGTGGGACATAGCTAGGAGAGTAGGTTGCTGTTCTCAAAATGACTTTTTTTCCATATCGTGCATTGTTTGGCTTCAAATAAAAATTTTTGTTCGTTTTTGTGAATATTTAAAATGTTACAAGTCTGACAATTTCTTTTTATCGAAAATAGTCATAAGGATATTATTATTCGAGTTTTTGTGTACTACGAATGTTCGTACATAGGATTCGTAAATTAAAAAGAAGTCTTAAAAATTTTTTAAATGTTCCAATTTTTGGAATTTTTATCCGAAATGACTGCGTAACAATCTGGATTTTCATTTTAGGACACTGAAAGAGTATACCAAAGGCCAATCCAATCTGTCAAGAACGAAGAGGTTAAAATTTTACACAAATCTAATATATTCTCTGGCAATAATTTAAAAAGAAAGAATAAAGAAAAAATACTTTATTCATTCAAATTAAACGGTGCAGAATATTAATCTTGAATTATTAGAATGGTTACTCAAGTATGTAAGACAAAAAGAAGCCATTGCACGATAACAATGCAATCCAACGACCTATTTTGTAATTAGCATCGTTCAGTGAACTGTCAAAGAATCGATAATAATTAGCGACAAGTTAATCGTAACGATCAAAAAATATGCTCTTTTGTTTAATTGGAGCAGTTCTTCTATAGATTAATGTCAGTCAGGCCCGTACCCAGGATTTTGTTTCGGGGGAGGGCAGCCCCCCCCCTGGGCACGTGCCTGATGTCAGTGTCCGCTCGAATCAGAGAAGAGTAACAAAATTAATAAAAAATAAATTAAAAAGCGTAACAGGATTATAATGATTTTATCGTTTAAGCTATCAATTAATTAACAATTTCCGTAATACGGGAGTGGCGTCTGATGTGGCTTTGATGTGGTCACTATTGCTTAATCGATTATCGAGACAGAAGCTGCGATTACATCCTTTTTGACCGATTCGTTGCGCTTCACTGATAAAATAATCATTCGTGGGAAAAAACATACGGGAAAAATTATTCATCGAAATTTTCCTTGTATCGATTTTAGGATACGTCAAAAGTTTAAAAATATTTCGTAAACTTTTTTTAAAATCTTAAATACTTTTCGCGAAGAATTCTAAAACAGTTTTCGAAATCTTCATAGGAAAACACTCTATATATTTCAGAATTATTTAAAAATTTTTTTATTTGTCAATCTTTTTATATCTTACAAAAATTGCGCCTTCCCATAAGATTACATGCTATTTTCAATTATTGATTTCTCGATTACGAAATTCTAAAAGGTTTCAAAATTTTAACAAGAGCTGCAGTGTATTTTAATACAACTGTCATCCAAATATCAAACGATTCTCATTTTTGTAGTTCTATTACCGCCGGTACTCCCTTAAGGGCATGTGTTACTTACCATATGAGCAAATTTAAATAATTTTTAAAACTATTAATAATATCTGGAAACCTTATGAAAATACTTTTCATTTTTGACTTTTTTTGAATTCTTTAAAAATCCCCTGAAATGACTCCCAATCTCTTAAAATACTTAAACATTTTTTAAAATCAACTAAGATTTTTTAGAATCCATTTAAATTTTTACATTCTCATCAGAGAAGGTATTAGATTTGTGTAAAATTTGACCCCCCCCCCCCAGTTTTTGTCAAATGTCCACGTTTTGGGACCCCCTGAACCCGAAAAACATGTTTTTACGAATGTGTCTATTTGTCTGTGTGTCTCTGTGTGTGTGTCTGTCTGTCTGTCTGTCTGTAGATTTTTAGTTTGTGAGCACGATAACTTTCGAAAGAATTGACCGATTGGATTGTCCTCTGGTATACTCTTTTAGTGTCCTAAAATGAAGGTCAAGTTCGTTGGCCAGCCATTTTGGATAAAAATTCAAAAAGTGGGAGCATTTTGAAAAATTTTGAAACCACTTTTTATTTTAATCTAAAAATTCTAATGACGTACGTTTGTAGTACTCAAAAAGTCGAACAATTTTTCTTTATGACTTTTTTGGATAAGAAAATAATTGAATGACTTATAAAATTTTGAAAATCCAAAAAAATGACAGAAAACATAAATTAGAAGCCCAACAACGCACGATATGAAAAAAAATCTAAAGATGAAAAATGTTTCGTTTTGAACGCCTTATATGATCCGCATAACAACTTTTTGAATATCCTTAAAAAATCGAAAATTAAAAATTTGAGCCAAAAAACGCGAGATGCAGAGAAAATGACAAGAAACATAATTATTCGCCTTAAAAAGATTTACAAGTTCTCCTTTGGCCATTTTTCAATAGGATGAGTAGTTTTCGTTTTAATCGTGAAAAATATTGTTAAACAGAGCTGAGCGCGATGTTTAAAACAAATATCGAGCGCGAAGCGCGAGTGCCCTGATGAGAATGTGCTCCTTAAGGTCGATAGAACCTTAAGTAAATTAGTTAAATTTTGCATTCAAAGCTGTAATTTAATTTAATTTAATTAAATTTTTAAAAATATAAATTACAAATATATAAAAATAAATTAAAATATAAAAATATAAATTATGTAATTAAATCAAATTAAAAAAAAACATATATCTTTAAGCGTCCTGTAAGGCGCAAGCTTTACTAAGGGCACAAGCGCGCGAAGCGCGCGATGAGAATGTGCCCGCGAAGCGGGCAGATTTTTTAATCTAAAAATTCTAATGACGTACGTTCTTAAAAAGCAGAACAATTTTTCTTAATTACTTTTTTGGATAAAAAAAAAATTGAAAGACTTATAACATTTTGAAAATCCAAAAAAATGAAAGAAAACTTAAATTAGAAGCCAAACAACGCACGATATGAAAAAAAGTCTAAAGATAAAAATGTTTCTTTTTGAACACCCTACAGGATATGCATAACAACTTTTTTAATTTCCTTAAAAAATTGAAAATTCAAATTTTGAGCCAAATAACGCGAGATGCAAAGAAAATTATAAGGAACATAGTTATTCGTCTTAAAAAGATCTACAAGTTCTCCTTTGACCAGTTTTCAATAGGATGAGTAGTTTTCGTTTTAATCGTGAAAAATATTGTTAAACAGAGCCGAGCGCAAAGCGCGAGGTTTAAATCAAATATCGAGCGCGAAGCGCGAGTGCCCTGATGAGAATGTGCTCCTTAAGGTCGATAGAGCCTTAAGTAAATTAGTTAACTTTTGCATTCAAAGCTGTAATTTAATTTAATTTAACTTTCTTCCGCCGTTTTTCGATAGATGGCTGCAGCGGTAAGTGTCGGTTGAAATAGGCTGGTCAAAAATTTCATACAGTAAGCTTGGACATCTGTTATAATAAATTTAATTTAATTAAATTTTAAAAAATATATAAAAATATAAATTACAAATATAAAAAAATAAATTAAAATATAAAAATATGAATTATATATAAAAAATGTTATATATAATTTAATTAAATTTAAAAAAAAACATATAGGTTCAAGCGTCCTGTAAAGCGCAAGCTTCAGGAAGGGCACAAGCGCGCGAAGCGCGCAACACGGAGCGCGAAGCGCGCGATGAGAATGTGCCCGCGAAGTGGGCAGATTTTTTTACAATATTTTTGCAAAATAAAGTAAGAAACCCAGGATTTTTCATAACTTTTTTTTTTCTTTCTACATTTTCGATGTCTTATCGTATTATTATTCAATTATGAAATTGCCTAATCGCGTCGTCGATTGTTTTCGTTTCCAATGGTGTTATTATTTTTATTTTTATCATTGTTTAAACTTGCAAAATAATGGCAAAAACGATTGGAAAATTTTACAATTTTTCGACTAATTAATTTTTGCGATTAAAACACGAATTTTATATCGAAAGTGCAAGTTCTATACAGGTACTATGGTTTTTTCGGTCGCTGATTACGAATTTGTTATTGTTTTTCCAAAATTAATTTGTTTAAACAAATTATTGCAAAAAATGATTGCAGAATAGTGATCTGCAGGTAAAATATTTTGAAAACGTATATAGATAATTTTAATTATTTAAACAATTATGAAAATTATTAATAAATATCTTTTTTTCACACCAAATATGTTGTTACATATAGTTTTCTGGGTTTTCAGGGTTCCTGATAACGAATTTGATATTAATTATACAAAATTTTATTGTGGTTACGCTGACGTTAGAAATTAAGGTAACGCTATGAAATTAGCTGAAATGAATGTTCTTTTATAATAGGATATGTATATTATATATAACACTGGTACTTACTCCTCTGACTTTTGTTTACTTGCTCGCTTTCTTGACAAATATCTACTGATCAACCGAGGTGGGTCAAATATCAAAAGAGCGTGTACATATGCAAAATATCTTTAAAAACTTCTTTGTTTTACGTAGTCTCAATGTAACTATCAATGTGGCGAATCAGAGATGAAAAGAATTATCCTTCTGCAACGATTAGCGTAAATTACAAATCCGGAAACGGTTTTAAAATTAAAAAAAAAAAATATTTTTTCCCGTAGATCACGATTCTGCAATCATTTTTTAAAAATCATCATTTTTTGCAATAATTTGTTTAAACAAATTGTTTAAACAAATTAATTTTGCAAAAACAATAGCAAATTCGTAATCATCGACCCAAAAAACCATAGCACCTATATAAAACTTGCACTTTCGATATAAAATGCGTGTTTTAATTGCAAAAATTAATTAGTCGAAAAATTGTAAAATTTTTCAATCGTTTTTGCCGTTATTTTGCAAGTTTAAACAATGATAAAAATGAAAATAATAACACTGTTGGAAACGACAACAATCGAGGACGCGATTAGGCTGTTTCATAATTTAATATAATAATACGATAAGACATCGAAAATGTAGAAAAAAAAAAAAGGTATGAAAAATCCTGAAATACATACATATAT
>CAJFCO010017908.1:36451-47312 GCA_904066015.1 Synergus gifuensis | reverse complement strand
CATGTCACGAATTACCCCAGCGTCATTTGTCATTTTTCGATTTAAATAACATCCATATAAGATAAAAGTGTATTCATTTTGTGTTCCACATATGTTCATAACAATCTGGAGAACAAGTTTTAAATACGGCACGGTATTCCCAACTGATAAATTCGTGGTGAAAACAAAAAATCGAAGATCTCAAAATTTTACTTTTACGACCAGGGGCGGATCCAGAAATCGTGTGTCTTTCTTCAATGCTTGGAAAACAAAAGACAAATAGGGGGGCGATGGCCCCTCGTGAAGAAAGATACACGATTACTGGATCCGCGCCTGTTTACGACAAAAACACTTTTACGGTCACTAAAAACGTATCATAGCATAGGCGCGTGTCAAACTTTGTAGCAACCTAGATGGCCACTACTCTCTGATTTTTTCATGTAGTCCTCTCACTTTGCCACTTACGTTAATTTTTTCAGATTTTTCCTGGCACATGGATTCAGGTGAGGCTTATTTCAAATTTTTTCCGTTGTGACGAATTGCCCCTGTCTCCCCTAATTTCTCAGATAATCAAAATTTAAAGCAGATGTCACGAGACAAAAGATTCCTTGTTTTGAGGAGAATCGATTGACCTATAAGATTAATGCATTTCATTGAAAAAAAAGAAAGTTATGTTTAATTAATTTTTTAAAAATGAATTTTTTTAATATAAATCCATTGGAATGTTCTAATAACTCTGAAATTTCTTGAAAATTATTGAATTTTTTCATATTCTTTCAAAATCCTTTGACTTTTTTAACTTCTTTGAAAATTTTTTACAATATTTACAAATATTTTTAAATAATTGAAAGTCCTGAAAGTATTATGATTCTTTTTGGAATTCCTTAAAAACATTTTAGAATCACTTGAAATCTCTTGAAATCGCTTTAAACTTCCTATAAAATCACTTAAAATCTCTTGAAATCCTTTAGAAAATCTTGATATCTGTGAAATTTTGTATAATCTTTTGAAATATCTTTAAATTCCCAAAACTAATTAAAATTTTTGTGAAAAGTCATGAAAATCCTTAAATTTTTGAAAAGTTTTTTACATTTTTGTTTTTAAATTTGCAATATCATCTAAAATCCTTTGAAAAAGTTAGCAAAATGTCAACCATGTTGCTATGAATTTTATTAAAAAATAAAGAATTAAAATAATTATTCATAATTTAGAGACTATATGTTTTTATTAATGAATCACGCTCAGTTATTTTTTTCCGTGTACAAAAGAGGTTTTAAATCAATATTTCTTACTTGAAACAGAATTAATTTGACCATTTTTAAACTGAAATTCAGATTCCTTAATTTTTAATATATTAATGTTCAGGGAAAATGAGAAATTGATCATGAAAAATTGGTAATAGAAAATTGATCAAAAAATTTTTAAAAAATGAAGCTTTGTTCAAACGAAAATTTCAGCGAAAATTTCATAACTATTTCCAGAGAAAAATTTCAATTCAAAATTTCATGTACTTTGCATAAAAATTTCAATCGAACATTGCTTTTCGGGAAAATTTTCATCCAATCTGTTCTGATCCAATCTCAATAACTTATCAGATCTGTGAGATCAGAATGCCTATTAAAAAAATATTCTTTGCTCACTTCATCCTTGCGAATATCCTTCGTGTATTCACTGATGACATGATCCTCGATGATGTTCCGGAAATCCTGAATTTCAGTGAGGCTGGATGATTTTTCAATTACAAACGACTTTTCCACAACCTCTGACGTAACCGTCAGGTCGGTATCGGAAATAATATCATGAGAGTCAACGACATCATGTTTCATAGTCGTGCTAAAAATTTCCTTCGTGATCGAAGATCTTCGCGAATCACTTGGCTTCACATCTTTTGGATTTTTTTTATCTTCAGGCTTGTTCACACTTGGTTTCTTATCAGCTGGTTGTTTGTCATTGGTTTGTTTCTTCTCCTCAGTTGATTTTTTATTTTGAGGTTTCTCATAAGTAAAGGAACCATCCCAAGTGGAAGATCCAGGCTTAGTTGGACGAACAGATCTATCAATGGGACTCTTCTCAGAACTTTTATTACCTTCAGGTGACCTTGAATCAGTCAATTTTTTCGGTCCTTTTCCATCCTCCACAGGTTTTCCTTCTGGATAATTGATTACAAGAGTCTTGGAAATACCAGAAGAATCAAATTTATTCGACTCGATGAAAGAAGATTTTTCGACTGTGATGGAATTCCTTGATTCAGATAAATCAATGGACGTAGTAGACTTATCTATTACGTCTGCAGAGTGTTTCCTAATTGGTGATTTTGTTTTTGAGTCCTCTGGTTTTCTCGATTCTGGTTTTTTCGGTTCTGGGTTTTCGTTAACAAAAGAACCATCCCAGGTTGAAGCTCCTGGCTTACTAGGATTTCTCTGATCTGTTGGCTTTCTTTTATCAACAGTTGACCTTTCAACTGGTGTTTTTTGATCGGAAAGTTTTCTTTGATGCGTTGGTTTATTGTACTCAGTGTCAATGACCGAAGTTGTGATGAACTTGAGTGGATGATCATCGATTATAGAAATTGATGAGATAACTGGTTCGTCATCCTGTATGACAACAGTTTCCACAGCTGTTGTCAAAAAATCTACATTTCGGGAATCTGAGTAGCTTTCATGGGTTTTCGACTGCTGAACAATAAAGGAAGATCGCGTCACTTCAGCGTCTGTCAAATCCAAGGTCGTGTCACTTATGTTCTTCTTCCTTGGTTTCTCAGGACTCCTTTCTGTAATGAATGTACCATCCCAAGCCGAAGAACCTGGTTTGGAGGTCCTAAGATCTTTAGATGTCTTTCCCGGACTTTCGGATCCCGAAGAAATTTTATGATCATCTCTGTGATCGTCAACTTCAACAATCAAAAAAGAGATGCTATGATCCTTGAAATCTTTGAAGCTCTGTTCACTGGAAGCGTGTTGAATCACGTAAGAACTTGTTGAAATGTCCGCCTCATTTATCGAATTGTCCTCAGTAACTTCTCGGATGTCCACTGTTCCTGATCTCCTATCAACTTTCCTGATATCCTCAGGTTTCTTGTGATTGGGAAAAGGCTTTTCGTAGACGAATTTACCATCCCAACTGGACTCCCCAGGTCTATAACTTCTCGGTTGATCTCTAGGTGTTGTTTTTCTGGGACTTCCCGGTCCATCATCTTCCTCAAAAATCACTTCTGAAACTGATGTTACCTTCTCCACTTGCTTGGTATCTTCCGCTGTGTTATATTCAATAATATAAGATGACGTAACTGACTCCTGCACGTTCTGCTCTTCTGTCACATCTTGCACTTCCACAGAATCGTTTCGCTTTTCGGTCGTTCGCACAACCGTCGTATCGTTCGTTCGTTTCTCCTGCGGCTTCTCGTAAACGAAGTGACCATCCCAGGTTGATTCTCCAGGTTTTGTTACTCTTCTCGTCGGGGATCTAGAATCCCCCTTACTTTCCTCAATCTTCGTCTTTCGAATCCTATCATCCTTAATGTCCAATTTTTCTTCAGATATAAACGTGTCGGATGCTTGTGCAGAATCCCTAAGATCGTAGGAAACTGTTTTACTCTTCAGCTCTTGCTTTCCTAATACAAACTTCCCGTCCCACGTTGAATCTCCAGGTTTGCTGTATCGAGTTGGACTGTGGCTTGATCTTGCGGAGTTCCTTCTTGTAAAATCTGTCGTGTCTGTTTGCTCATTTACAGATTTACTCTGATTTACCGATGTACTCTGATTTTCGGATGTACTCTGAATCACAGATTCTGAAGAGTGGGTTTCATGAACACTCGAACTAGAGGAAAAGCGTTCATCATGGTACAGATGACTTTGATGATCCTGGCCATTACGAACGACATCCCATGTTTTGCCTTTGAGAGTAGGTTGCTCGTAGACGAACTTACCATCCCAAGTTGAGTCAGCAAACCTCCTGTGTGAGTCATGTTTGTCAAAGGTTGTTTTATCTTCGTCAACTCTTATGTCACTGTCGATGTTTTGACTCGTGGTTGACACGACAACTCCATTATCGTCAATCCTCTGACCCGACTCGTTTATTCTTATCGTGCTTATGACTGCCTTGCCATCCTCCGTGTGACCTTCGGTGACAACAGTTTTTGACTCACAACTCTCAACTGATTTCGAAGATGTTGTCGGAGGCATTTTCGAAGAAAGGTCTTGACTAGAAGAAGCTGAAGACATGTGAGAACTCTCCGAGTGTGAAGTATTTGATTTGTCAGTTCCGGATTTCTCAATTTTTGATAGATGATTTTGAGTATCGGTATTTCTCTCATCTTTTTCTCGAATTTCCTTCCTTTCGTTCATATTCTGACTCTGCTCCCTAGCAATCAGTTCCTGGGAAACTTTTCCGGATTTTGAAGAAGATGCCCTTTGAACAATCGTTTTGGGTTTGCTTTCAATAACTTTGATGATATTTCCTTTAGAGTCCATGATCACTTCTCGACTCGAGCTCATCGTTTCCATAATGTTGGTCCTCTTTTCTGATTCAGCGACATTTTTTGACTCTTGAACAATACTCGATGAGGAAATCACCTCTGTTGAGTGTTTCATAGAGGATGTCGAACTTTTTCGAGCCAGGTCACTTGAACTGGACTTGGCCAAACTTGAAGTGACTTCAGTCTTTTTCGCGACTTCTTTACCCTTCTCCTTTCCCGCACTTCCTTTTTTTATTGTCATCGTTACACTTCACGAACTCACTAATAATAAATAGTCCCCTAATCACTAAACTTTTCTTTATTATGATCACTTCACCTGTTTGTGGTATTTAAATTTCGATTTAAATTTAGACTTAGATTTAGATTAAGATAAGAATAAATTAAACGCTTGCTACCGAAAAATGAAAATAGGTGGTTGGTTTCGTTTACGAGTGATGTTAGTCAAATCGTGATGCGTCAGGTCTGAAATTGCAGCCAGGTTTTGTCCTGGTATCGTTGCCGGTGTTGCCGGTCGTAGACTGATGTGTCCCCGCTGAAACACACGCCGATTCAACCGATCTCCCTACTTTTCGACATCCCCGGTACCAAGAGTCTCGTGTGGGATGTTTCAAGCGAGCGTGGTACGAGGCAAACTCACACGTTGTTGTCCCACTCCTGGCTATCGTAGGTGCATGAAGAAACTTTGAGAGAGTGAGCGCGTATGCCTGTGTATGAGTAGTAAGAGAGGTGAGGTACTGGTTGGTTGTTGGTTATCGGTTCTTGGTGATTACGGGGATGTCTAAGTCGAAGAAGAGGAATAATAAAAGCCGCGAACCGGTTCTTAGAGGGGGGCCAAGACAGAGACGGAACATCGTCGAGAGGCGAGGTTGAGATTTGAGAAGAGCAAACCGAGCGATGACGTAGACTTTGGAATTGAAAACACTAAAGAAACTCCCAGTAGGGACTTGAGTTCGATTATGGAATTATAGGAACTTATGAAACATGAGTATTATTCTTTTAGATTCAGAGATGACTACCTAAGATTTGTATAGTAGTTTCTTCTTATTATGGATTTAGAGACGTCTACATAGAAATCTTTTTATAATAGAGATTTCTTTAGTTTAAAGAGAAATTCAATTAATACGAATTTTTACATTCTCATCAGAGAGAATGTATTAGATTTGTGTAAAATTTGACCCCTACCCTTTTGAATTAAAAGTCCATGCTTGCAAACCCTCTAAACCCACAAAACAGATTTTTACGAATGTCTATCTCTAGATTTTCAGTCTTTAGCTAGCACGATAACTTTCGAAAGAATTGACAGCTTGGATTGGCCTTTGGTATATTTGTTGAGTGTCCTAAAATGAAGGTCAAGTTTGTTAGCCAGCCATTTTGGATAAAAATTAAAAAATGTAGATCATTTAGCAAAATTTTTGAATACAATTTTTTTAATTTACAAATTCTATGGACGGATATTCATAGTATACAAAAAGTCAAACAATTTATCCTTATGACTTTTTTCGATAAAAAAAAAAATTGTCAGCCTTATAACATTTTGAAAATTCAAAAGAACGAACGAGAATTTAAATTTGAAGCAAAACAATGCACGATACTAACAAAAACTCTAGAGAAAAATCTGCGGAAAAACACTTTAAGGGGGTGAAACAGCCTCTCAAAAATAGTAGTCTCAAGTGCCGATTGCATAGTTTTGTGTATAAAAACTAAATTGATTTTGATCAAACCTACTGGAAAAGTTTTCTCGTGATAAAAGATGAATAACGTAATCTTCAAAAAAAAAAAAAAAAAAAATGAGGCAGTAAACCACTCCTACATATTTTTAAAGTTGTGCTAAAAATTTTTTAATTCACAGGAAAAAATTTTAAAAATATATATTTTGCACTTGGATCAAAAATAAAGTTGACGAGTTTCGCCAAAAAAAATTCTTATTTTGTGTCTGTGATAATATATATACTTTTCATACACAAAAAACTGGGGAAATTAGTTTTATAACGATGGAAGTGAAATAGAGTATATTCAACAATAATTAAAAAATTACACGGGGGTAAACCACCCCCCAATTATTTATAAAATTGCAAAATAAATATAAAATCAAGCAAAAAAATTCGAAAAAAATACGTGTTGCACAAAAAAAAGAGGATGAAGGTATTTATGTATTTAAAAAAAAAAAATTAAATTACAGCTTTGAATGCAAAATTTAACTAATTTACTTAAGGTTCTATCGACCTTAAGGAGCACATTCTCATCAGGGCACTCGCGCTTCGCGCTCGATATTTGATTTAAACCTCGCGCTCCGCGCTCGGCTCTGTTTAACAATATTTTTCACCATTTAAACGAAAACTACTCATCCTATTGAAAAATGGCCAAAGGAGAACTTGTAGATATTTTTAAGGCGAATAATTATATTTCTTATCATTTTCTCTGCATCTCGCGTTTTTTGGCTCAAAATTTGAATTTTCGATTTTTTAAGGAAATTCAAAAAGTTGTTATGCGGATACTATAGGGCGTTCAAAAAGAAACATTTTTCATCTTTAGACTTTTTTTCATATCGTGCGTTGTTTGGCTTCTAATTTAAGTTTTCTTTCATTTTTTTGGATTTTCAAAATGTTATAAGTCTTTCAATTTTGTTTTGATCCAAAAAAGTCATTAAGAAAAATTGTTCGACTTTTTGAGTACTACGAACGTGCGTCATTAGAATTTCTAGATTAAAAAAAAAAGTGGTTTCAAAATTTTTCAAAATGCTCCCACTTTTTGAATTTTTATCCAAAATGGCTGGCCAACGAACTTGACCTTCATTTTAGGACACTTAAAGAGTATACCAAAGGACAATCCAATCTGTCAATTCCTTCGAAAGTTATCGTGCTCACAAACAAAATATACAGCCACAGACAGACAGACAGACAGACAGACAGACAGACACATTCGTAAAAACATGTTTTTCGGGTTCAGGGGGTCCCAAAACGTGGACATTTGACAAAAACTGGGGGGGGGAAATTTTACACAAATCTAATACCTTCTCTGATGAGAATGTAAAAAAACAGCATTGAGGAGGGTAACTATCCCTAAACACTTTTTATTTTGTGACTGTGATAATATATACTTTTCATACACAAAAAAGATTGGGAAATTAGTTTTATAACTATGGAAGTGAAATAGAGTCTATTCAACAATAATTAAAAAATTACACGAGTGTAAACCACCCCCAAATTACGTATAAAATTGCAAAATAAACCTAAAATCGAGAAAAAAAATTCTAAAAAAATACGTGTTACACACAAAAAAGAAGACGAAGGTATTTATGTATTTTTAAGAAGAAAAACAGCATTGAGAAGGGTAACTACCCCTAAACTATTTTTATACAAAAAATAATTAAAATCATTAAGAAGTATACATATTTTATAGAGAAAAATAATACATTCGTGTATGGAACGTATACATTTTACATATTACATTTTGTGTATGGAAAGTATATATTATCAGACACAAAATAAAAAGCGTTTACGGATAGTTACCCCACTAATTTTTTTAAAATTTTGTTTGGCGAAACACGTCAACTTTATTTTTCTCCCAAGTGTAAAATATATATTTTTAAAATTTTTTCCTGTGAAAAAATTTTAAAACAAAAGAAAAATTTAAAAAAAATTTTTTTTTTAATTTTTAGCACAACTTTAAAAATATGTTATTACGTTATACATCTTTCATCACGAGGTAACTTTTCCAGTACTTATGTTTGATCGAAATCAATTTAGTTTTTATACGAAAAACTATGCAATCGGCACTTGAGACCCCTATTTTTGAGGGGCTGGCTCCCTTAAAGTGATTTTTCGCAGATAAAAAAAAAATACGTGTAATAGTTTTTCGAGTACTACAAAATATATCAGGGAGAATCAAATCGATGAGGGACACTTGGCAGACCTTCCTTGTTAGTGTTTTAAAGTTAGTGTTTTAAGCATTTTCAAAATTTCTAAAACCACCTTCTCAAAATTTACAAATTTTATGTACGGCAATTAATAATACTCAAAAAGACGAATTTATCCTTATAACTTTTTTCGATTAAAAAAAAAAAATTATCACACAACATATTTACCAAATTCAAGAAAACAAACAAAAATTAAAATTTTTAATCAAACACACGATATGAAGAAAATTCAGAAGAAGAAAAACGTTAGAAACTCTTAGAATCTCTAAAAACACCTTTCTAATTTTTATTATCTTTAAAATTCCATGAAAATTCTCTAAAATCTGTTAATTAAATTAGAAAAACTATATGGGGCATTATTCCTCAAGTGTATCACCCTGAAATTCAACTTTGTCTGATCGAATTAGGTGAAAAAATTTTTTTTGATTGGATAAATATTGACCGAGATAGGGGAGGGGAAATTTTTCGATTTTGTGCTTGTAGACCCTATCTTGAATGTACTAAACTTCCCAGTGGGCAAACAATTTAAAGAAGTTTTTAGAACGTCCTAAAAACGTCCTAAAAACGTCCCATGTGAGGCCAAAAAACGTCCAATGTTCCAAATGCGTCCTAAAAACGTCTTTGGAACATTGCACGGTTTTTGGACCGACATAGGACGTTTTTATGACGTTTTTAGGACGTTCTAAAAATTTCTTTAAATTTTTTGCCCAATGGGTTTTTTCGTATGGAATAAATAAAACTTTTTCCTGTATATTTTTCATGAAATTTTTCCTGATCTATCGAATGGTTATAACTATTTTTCAAAAAATTGAAAATTTGACCCCTTTTTCTGAAAATTAAAAATATTTTTGACCTTTTTTGAGAAAAGACCCCCCCTGTTTTTGGTCACAAAATAAAGCTCAAGACTAACTTTCAAGACACTGAAATACAAGCTGACATTTTATTCTTGTTCTCGCGAAATTAAATAGAGTAATGCGGTGCATCGACCGCGCGGGTCACATTGCACGGCCCATTTTCTTGTCTCATATCGTTTTTCTCTGAAATATAAATAATTATTACATATTTTGAATAAAATAATCTTATTTATTATTAAATAATTATTAAAGATCATAATAAAAATTAATAATTAATTAATAAATAATAAAAAATAAAAAATAAAATAAATAAAGAAATAAAAAATAAATAAAATAAAAATTAATTAATATATAATAAAGATTATTAAATAATATTATTTATCTTATTATTATTGATAATCTTATTTATTAGTAATTTAAATTTTCAACAGTGATGTTTTTCATTTATTTCTTTTTATTTATTTATTTCTTCAATTTTTAACAAAGTCATCTTGGCTAATAAATAAGATTATTTAATTCAAAATATATAATAATCATTTATATTTCAGAGAAAAACGATATGAGACAAGAAAATGGGCCGTGCAATGTGACCGCGCGTCGGTGTGACGTACCGCGCTAGATAAATTAAATTTTTTCGGACAGTAATAATTATTTGTTCATCGATTAAAAAATCGTTTTCGAGAGGAGATATTATTTGAAATATCGAATTTGACGTAGAATACGATAAAAATACTAAAAACTTGATTCATGGGTGGGGTAATTATTAAAAATCGATTTAAACATTTCAATTGTTTATAACAATTTAAATTTGTTAATATTTTTTGAAAGTATTTTTTTTAAAGCTCATTCGTTTACCTTAAAAATGAAAAAAAAGGAAAGTCTCTAGCTCAAATAGAACCGGAGTTATGAATTTTTAAAAAACAGTCTTCAAGCCAAAAATCACCAAATTCTCACCTTTTTAATCCTTTTTATTTTCCAAAAAATTGAGAAAAAAAATCTTCAAATAAGTATCTTTTCTTTTTCGATAAAGAACCCGTAAAAAAAGTTTTAGCTGAATCAAAAATGTGTCGGTCAATTCTCTGTTCGGGTTGTAAAAGAACGTTCCATGTATATATGCATGTATGTATGTGATCCCGCAATATCTTGAAAAGGCATACAGATAAATTAATGAAATTTCGCACAATTATTCCACTATATACTTAGTTGAATTTCTCACAATGGTTTAACAAAATATTTAATTTTACAAATTTTGTGTACTTTTATAATTTTAGTAAAATTGATTTTTCTACTATAACTTCTCAAATAATAAAAATTTAAAGCATATGTCACGAGAAAAAAGATTCCTTATCTCGAGACGAATCAATTAACCTATAAGATTAATGAATTTCATCAAAAAAAAATCTGCCCGCTTCGCGGGCAAATTCTCATCGCGCGCTTCGCGCTCCGTGTTGCGCGCTTCGCGCGCTTGTGCCCTTAGTGAAGCTTGCGCTTTACAGGACGCTTAAAGATATATGTTTTTTTTTAAATTTAATTAAATTACATAATTTATATTTTTATATTTCAATTTATTTTTTTATATTTGTAATTTATATTTTTAAACATTTAATTAAATTAAATTAAATTACAGCTTTGAATGCA
>CAJFCO010017907.1:57941-68268 GCA_904066015.1 Synergus gifuensis | reverse complement strand
TACAATTTATGGATGATGCTTATATAAAGATATATGAATTACATGTTTATTAGTAATTAATTAAAGTCATTTTGAGTAAGACATACAGTCCCTACTACACACACTGTAGGTCCCACTTTGCAAGCTGCGCACGCGGAGAAAAATGTGCAGAAATTCTAACGTACACTAGGTGAAATACCAAGCCACTCGGCCGATAAGGTAGGTCACTGACATTCTAAATCAGTTTTGATTTATGGCAAAAATCTGCATTACCGTCTTAAGACATACATTTGGTAGGAATCTGCATTACCGACTGGGGATTGTACCGTCCAGGGTTAATTTACCATGGAGCAAAACAATCTGCATTACCGACTTAAGGCATACGTTTGGTAGGAATA
Source organism: Synergus gifuensis (assembly GCA_904066015.1). Lineage (NCBI taxonomy): Eukaryota > Metazoa > Arthropoda > Insecta > Hymenoptera > Cynipidae > Synergus > Synergus gifuensis. Next base: position 67,891 of record CAJFCO010017907.1, on the reverse strand, counting down.
TGCATTACCAACTGTGGATTGTACCGGCCGGGGGTAATTTAGCATGGAGCAGAACCCTACTCGACGGATAAGTGTTCCCGTACCCGCTTAGTATAACTACTATTAATGATTGCACCGATAATGGAAGAATATAATGACAGCTGCGAGTTAACAAAAGGTTCTTTCATACCTTGCAAAGTAAGCACCCTCGCCTGCGCATCTTTAGGCAGGAGAATATGAATTAATATTTTTTTTCATTTATATACATATAAATGGGATTAATTCCGATTGACGGGAAGGGAGTGAAATTTCAATTTTTCTCTGCAGATACCATCTATTTCGGATATTTGTGACTCTTCGAATAGCAATAAAGAAATTTCTTCATCCTAATTTTTCGATAGATTTTTTCACGCTCTTTTTATTGGTCATGTGCATTGTTTCAAGAAATAAGTATTTGTCCTTCAAAAATGAAGGTTAACACTGAATTTGACTTTTCCTCATCATGAGACACGTTTTTATTGTCTTAAAAGAAATTTCAGGTTTTTCCTATAAGACTGAATAGGTGATAAAGTATAGAAAGAATTTTTAATTCATGAAAATAAGCGTTGAGTACTCCAATACGCTCATTACCCTGATACTCGAACTCCGGCGTGGTGCGCCATGGTGCCTTCATTATAGTGCTTTTAGGAAAAATAATTATATATGCTTTTCTTTCCGCCTAAAAAGGATTACGGATTGAAAAGAATGTCCAGTTTTTACTATGTAAAATTTGAAATTAAATTAAAATTCTCATCAGTGATGAGAATGTAAAACTCAAGGAAAGGAAAATATTAAAAGAAACAAGTGCTTAGAACAAAAGATATTTCCCATAAAAAACATATGGTGGTCTTGAAAAGGACCTATTGTGTTTGTATAGCTTAGCAAAAAAAGCAGATTAAGCTCTTTCTCTTTGAATAGGTCGTGAAAATTAGAAGTATTTTGGCATGATGGTGACTCGTTTAGCGTGGATAGTTAAATTAAAGTACTGAAATTTTTTCATATTGATACCTTGTCTTCTACCAGCGTTTCTTCCTGCCTTTAGCTTTTTTAGTAATAGCTGATTTCACTGTAATCCTTGATTTTCTTTTCTTCTCTTTTGAGAAGAAGTCACAGTTCATAGTTGAAGACAATTTCATTAATTGAAGTCTCCCATCTTCAGTAGGTATGAATGCATGATTTAGTAAAAATCCTTTATTAGCCACTGCAGCATCGAATCTCCCTTTTAGATCTTTAGAAGTTGTTTCATGATCTTCCTTACTACTAAAAGTTATAAAGTTACTGAAATAGAGCTAGAGCATTTAGGATACAATCTTCAGCGGAACATTGCATAACTGCTGGTATGATGGCTAGTTATTTCCGTGAAAGGAAGAGTGGTGTGGGAGGCTGGAATGCAGAGAGAAAGGGGTGAAGTCAGAAATGACACTAGTGGTAGCGTAATAATAATAATATAATGAACCACTACAAGACGGTATCCTGGAGGTGATCCATTAAGGTGACTCCACAAACAAACCTAAGCCGACGCAACGCACGCTTGAACGCTGCGTTATGTGCGTCTACTGCATTGGAAAGTCACTAGTACCAACTGTCGCTCCGTGCTGATGCTAAACGTGAAAGTTACTAGTGAATATATATGTTCGCCAATGACGTATGTATATTTATCAACATTCAAGTTTAAGAAGAACAGAAAATTAATGCAACCATTGTATAAATAAAGGAATATCATAAGATAAGGGTATATGTTACGTACCATAATAATGAATTTAGATGTGATACTTAAAAAATGGTAGCGATTTTTTATAGAATTTCAAAAATCTCTTCTCCGAAACGGATATTTATTGATTCCTTTCAGTTTCAAAAATGAAAAAAAAGTTTCGTTTTATTAAAATCGATAAATAAAGGTTTGAGATTTTAACAAAGCAAAACTTTTTTCATTATGCAAACAAAAAAGTCGAATAAACCTCACTTTTAGTGTTCTCTAACGTTTCCCAAAATTTCAGGAAAAAATATTTATTTTTGTATTAGGTGCGCAACTTTGCTTCCGCCGTTTTTTTCGAAAATTTGAGGCTTTATTCTGAAAAAGTGATTACCTGTTTATGATTCAAAGTACTGTCCGTCACTAGCCACTACTTTTTGCTATCTTTCGGGCAATTGTCGGATACCATCTCGAAAAAACTTTGAGTCTTTTGAGGCGATCCACGAATCGATCCATTCTTTAACTTCTTCATAAGAATGGAAATGCTGCTCAGCTAAGCCATGTGCCATCGATCGGAACAAATGGTAGTCGGAAGGAGCAATGTCTCGAGAATACGGCGGGTGGGGTAAGACTTCCCATTTTAGGGTTTCCAAGTATGTCTTGACGGGTTTTGCGACATGTGGCCGAGCATTGTCATGTTGCAGGATAACTTTACCGCGTCTTTCTTGGTACTGTGACCGTTTTTCCTCCAATGCACGGCTCAAACGCATCAATTGCGTTCGATACCGGTCCCCTGTGATGGTTTCACTCGGTTTCAACAGCTCATAATACACCACTTTCTTCCACCGCCATGCCGCTCCTCAACATCAAAATCACCACTCATAAAGTGTTGAAACCACTCTTGACACGTTCATTCACTAAGAGCAGCCTCAGGGTAAACACTTGAGAGCATTCAGTGAGCCTCAATCGCAGTTTCTTCAAATGAAAGCAGAAAATCAACACTTTCCGCAAATGACGAGAATTTGGCTCGAAAACTGACATCTTCGATCGAGAATACACTTCTTATGCAAACACAAATTCACTAATGTGGTGCTGTCGTTATGTTGACAGAGATCCAAGCTTACTGTGTGAAATTTTTGACCTGCCTATTTCAACCGGCACTTACCGCTGCAGTCATCTATCGGAAAACGGCGGAAGGAAATTTGCGTACCTAATAATGTGGCCCTAAATTTCAGTTTTGAAAAACAATAAAAGCAATAATTTTTCCAAATATATACAGGGTGTCCCAGTATTCAAACAACATATTTATATTTTCTGATTCCTTGTGAAGAACTGAATAGAAAATGATCAATAAGAAAATTTGATTAAATGCATAATTAACGAGTAATTAGCAATTAAAAATTAACCAATCAGAAAAATGTTTTAGATAGCCGACAGTCCATGTGCCATCGCTAAGAGTGTGTGAGAATACAAGTTCGTTTATATTCGTAGGAGGCTTTGAATCTTTGGTGCAACTTTTTTTAAATTCCAAGTTTTCGAAGGTCATGAAAAAATTCCAATGATGAATCGAAGACCAGGGTGCACCAGTTCACTCACCAGGTGTTTTGAACAACAATCTTCCGGAATTTTCTTAAAATTCAAAGTTTTAAAAGGGTTTAAATTATTCTGATATTATTCTGAATAAGAGTGGGATAAGAATGGGTCAAGGTTGCTAAGTTTATTTCAAGTTCCAATCAGCTAAGAGGATATTCATTAAGGGTGGGATAATAATGACTGAAGAATGTCAAGTTTATTTCGACTTTCAGTCAGTTGGGACGATTTTCATTAAGCGTGAGATAGGAAAATCGTCTCAGTTGATTGAAAGTTTAAATAAACTTAGAAATCTTGAGCCAGTATTATCCCACGCTTGATTGGAAATCGAAATAAACTAGGCAATCTTGAGCCATTCCTATCCCACGCTTAATGAAAATCGTCTTGGCTGATTGAAAGTTGAAATAAACTTAGCAATCTGGAGCCACTCTTACCCCTCACTTGATTAGAACTGGAAATAAACTTAGCAATATTGAGCCATTCTTATCCCACGCTTAATGAAAATCGTCATAGCTGATTGGAATTTGAAATAAACTTCGTACTCTTGAGCCATTCCTATCCCACGCTGAATTAAAATCGACTCAGCTGATTGAAACTCGCAACAAACTTGACATTCTTGAGCCATTCTTATGTTACCCCACGCTTGATTGCAAGTAGAATTAAACTTAATAACCTTGAGCCATTCTTATCCCACTTCTTAATGAAAATCGTCTTAGCTGAATGAAAGTTGAAATAAACATAGCAAACTTGACCCATTCTTATCCCACTCTTATTCAGAATAATATCAAAATGTTTTTATGTCCTGGTTCACGACCTAGTGCATCCCGGTCCTCGGTTCACCATTGGAATTTTTTTATGTCATTCGAAAACTTGGAATTTAAAAAAAATTCCCGAAGATTGCTGTTTTAACCACATGGTGCGCAACCTTGTGCATCCCGGTTATCAGGTCACCATTTGGAGTTTTTCGTGTCCTTCGAAAACTTGAAATTTCGAAAAAATTCCCGCAGATTGTTATACTAAACACCTGGTGCGCGACCTTGTGTATCACGGTTATTAGATCACCAATTGATGCTTTTAACATTCTTAGAAAACTTAAAATTTCGAACAAATGCCCGAAGATTGTTGTAATAAATACCTAGTGGGCGATCTGGTGCACCCTGGTCTTCGGTTCATCATTGGAATATTTTTATGTACTTCGAAAACTTGAAATTTCGAAAAAAATTTCCGAAAATTGGTATTGAAAACACCTGGTGCATGATCCGTTGCACCTCGATCATCGGGTCACCAGTGAAGTTTTTTATATCCATTTAAAACTTTGAATTTAAAAGAATTCCGGAAGATTGTTATTCTAACCACCTGGTTCGCGACCTGGTGCATCCCGGTCATCGGATCACCAATGGAATTTTTTTATGTCCTTCGAAAACTTGGAATTTAAAAAAAAATTCCCGAAAATTGCTATTCTAACCACCTCGTGCGCGACCCTGTGCATCCCGGTCAGCGATTCACAATTTTAGATTGTTTTTCTATCTACCTGGTCCACCCCGGTCATCGCTTTACCATTTGGAATTTTTTATGTCCGTCGAAAACTTGGAATTTTAAAAAAATTCCCGAAGATTGTTATTCTAAACACTTGGTGCGCAACCTTGTGCATCCCGGTTATCAGGTCACCATTTGTTGCTTTTAACGTTCTTATAAAACTTTAAATTTCGAATAAATTCCAGAAGATCGTTGTTCTAAACACCTGGTGGGCATCCTGGTGCACCCTAGTCATCGGTTTAACATTGGAATTTTTTTATGTTCTTCGATAACTTGGAATTTAAAAAAAATTCCCGCAGATTGTTTATTCTTAACACCTGGTGAGCAAACCAGTACACCCTGGTTAGTGGTGCACCATTTAAGATTGTTATTCTAAGTACCTGAATTAGGAAGACTGTAATGATTATGTCAGAATTCGGAGAAATTTAGAGTATTTAAGTCTTGAAATTCCAAATAATTCAATGTAATTCAAAAGTGTTCATGGTAATAAAAGAAGTTAAAGCAGTTTCTTCGAAACTCGAGTGAATTCTGCAGAATGATAAGAATTCAGGAGATTTCTACAGAATTCAAATTACGTATGCATTTTAAGTAATGTAATTAACTCGTCCAGCAATGGTTTCTAATTTGGTTGTTAAGGAAAAGATTGTTATGAAATTTCGAATCTCGTTTAAGTTTGAAGTTGCACCAAAGATTCAAAGCCTCCTACAAAAATAAACGAACTCGTATTCTCACACACTCTTAGCGATGGCACATGGACTGTCGGCTATCTAAAGCATTTTTCTGATTGGTTAATCTTTAATTGCTAATTACTCGTTAATTATGCATTTAATCAAATTTTTTTATTGATCATTTTCTATTCAGTTTTTCACATGGAATCAGAAAACATAAATATGTTTTTTGAATACTAGAACACCCTGTATGTCCGCTAGTAACTTTCACGTTTAGCGTCAGCACGGAGCGACAGTTGGTAGTAGTGACTTTCCAACGCAGTAGACGCACATAACGCAGCGTCCGAGCGTGCGTTGCATTGGCTTAGGTTTGTTTGTGAAGTCATCTTTAAAGTTTAAGAAAGTAAACGGCGTCGTCGAAGCAAGGACATCGTCATTCTGGACGTAGTCAGGTTGCCTCTTAACAGCAGCTAACCAGGGTTTCTTGACCAAAAGAATCTGACCACTCCATTCGCTTTGGAAACCATGATTGTTCGTGGGGAGAGTCTCCTGCAGGTGACAGTCGGGAACGGACAGGGAATGGACACTCATTGCTTTTTAAATTAACGGTTATAGACGCCATCTAGCGTAGCCACAGAACCTTAAGATAAGATAATCGATGACTTCACATTATTTCTAGATAGTTTTCAGATAATTAAATTTAGAAATTAAAGACGATGAAGAAAGCAATGAAAAACAAATAGAAAATCATAAATAATTATTAGAATAATTATTTATGGATTTATATTTCTTTTTCCTTTGCTTTCTCCCATGAAAGTGTGGTTATTATGTGGCATTTTTATTTAAAACCACACGAACATAACCTCAAAGCAAGCGGTTTAAACAAACCGTTGCCAATCGACAAGTCGACAACAACAAACATGGCGGTTCACTCATTCCATGCTTGTTTAGGGGTTTGCGGGGTGTGGGCAAGGGAAGCAACTCAGCGCCATATAGCGTAGCCACATCTCGGGATCAGATTTATAATACTTCAAGTTCACCATTATGAGTCGCCAGCCCCTAGGAACGGACTAACTAGTGGCGAATGGCTCTGCGGCTCGATAACCAAGATACGGGAATCTTCGGGTCCTCTTGTCATTGATCGGACCTCCAACCGATCAATAACTGGTCCAGCGTCGTATCGAGAGTGGGCCTTCGGATAACATCCATGTGACAATTGTAAGCTATACATTGCTGAATTTCTTTTTACACTTGTCCCTATGCCATCATATGCTCTTTTACCACAAGCAATAGTATGGGAATTCTAATCTGCTAAAATTTCAAAATCAGCCTCATCAGCTAGAAGATTATGGAAATTAATCCCGTATTTTCTCCCACGAGCATAAGCTATTATTTACTTTTTGTGAAACAAATCCAATAAAGACACCACATCGCGCCATGGTGTTCGTAAGCATCATGAGCGTACCCAAGTTTGTGTTCGATCGCAGATACATATTCGTTTTTCTAAGTGGACACGCTTGACAAATAATTCCCCAGAAAAAAAATTAAAGTTGCAATAAAGAAAACATCATTCCGTCAAACATTTTTCTATTGTAATTGGTAATTGGTAAATTTGTTCTGGTGGACCCATCAAGGATCTCCATCTGACGCTTAAGCTGTACGTCCATTGTGCCATCCCCGTCTTTAGAACAATACTCTTTACTGGCAACTTCGTTAGCCCTCGATGTTTTTTCTTGGACGAAATTTCATGGGGCCAGGCATACTCCCGACACAGTGCCAGAGGCCGGACTTTTTGTGAGCCAGTTTGTTCCTATGCTGGAAGTAGCTCTAATTGCCGTAATAACGGGTGTTATAGGGGGATGGAGCGATCGACCTGAGGTCATATCTCACAAAATCGACAATGGATATTATATAAAGGACTATTGATTGAAATTATCGAAGGATATAGAGGAGAGTCCCCTAATATGAGATACCAACTCTGTTTGGTGTGATTGCCGGAATTCTATGGACTGAATTTAAAAGTAATATAGGTCATTTTAAGGGGAATTTAGTTTACCATAAGATTCTGAAACGAAAAATTTTATTACATTTTTTTTTCCTGAAAATCCATAAAATGTAAAAAAAAAAGTGTTTTTTTCCAAACTCGTCAAACTATTCTCATAATATGAGATACCCCAAGAAATCGCTAATAAAATGTAAAATAAAGTATTATTTTTAATGAAAAATTTTATTCTATGTTTCCGAAGTATAATTTACATTTACATTTACATTTCTCCATGTTTTAAAATTCTAAAGAAAAACAAATCAAATTAAAACATCCTTTCTGTAACTTTGGAGCACTTATAAATGTCTATTTTCATCCATTCTATAGTACGAATTTAAAAATCCCCTCTAGTCCGTCACCCCCACCTACCTAAATACACGTAAAAACACTAGTAGAATTGCGTATAAAACTTTCCTGCAATTAAAATTAGTATTTTTCCTTTTTTATTAAAGTACATAACTTCTAAAGTCTAGCAGCGCTGACGCTGGTCTCTTTCGCATGGGTGTATTTCATATTATGAAACAAAATTTTTGTACGTGCAATAGAGTGCAAACGTGCAATACGTGCAAACCAGACTATGTAATAGTGTGGTTCAAAATGACTTTTTTTTCTAGAGAGTCTCTATCCCCCCAATTTGATTCGAAATCCGAAAAAAGAAAGGTCGTATTTTTTTTTTTTTTTTAAATTTTGATTTTAACACGTGCCGGTTTTGACTTGAAGTTTCCCATGTAAATTGCATGGGGAAAAATCACTTTTTGGAGTTTTTGAAATAATTTTTCAGGGTTTCGAAAAATGTTACGGGAGATTATAGAGGCTTGTTGGGGACTATCCAACAAAGAATTTCCTGTACCACACATATGGGTTTGACACCCCTAACACACCCCCACGGTGTCTTGAAAACTACCCTTAAAACTAAAAATGTCAATTTTTCATAAAACCGGCCTTATGTGAGCTTTTTTCTCGCTTTTTTAAAATAAAAATTATTTCTATTAGTCTAGTGGAATATTTATCGATGTTGGTTAATTAATTTTTAATTATTGAAACAAATTCCATTTGTTTAAATAATTTTTTTTTCAAAAATACGTTTGTCTTTATAAAAATTACTACTATTGGTCTAATGGAATAGTGATTAACAATGTTTAATTAACTTTCAATTATTTAAACAAATTGAATTGTGAAAATTCTTTCTTTCTTATTAAATATTATTACCATTGATTTAAATGAATATTTATTAACATTGAAAAATTAGTTTTCATTTGTTTAAATAAGTTCCATTTGTTTAAAAATAGTTTTTCCAAAAATTCGAGGAATTATAAATTTTTATCGTTACATAACACAAATTTATTTTCAAATATTATCCAATTTTGTTTCTCTTCATTTGCAAACAAGGAAGACAGTTATAAAATTATACAAAGATTGAAAGATTTCTGCTACTTTTATTATAAACCCCCATGTGTACTCGAAAGTGTGGAAAATGTCTTAGGAGAAATATTTTTCGAAATATACCTTTCGAGTATACCTGGGGAGAAGGTTAACAAAATACTTTCCATCATGTATTTCGAAAAATATTTCTCCTAAGAGACATTTTCCTCACTTTAGAGTATATCTGGGGGCTCACAATAAAATCAGCAGAAATCTTTCAACATTTGTATAATTTTATAACTGTCCTCGTTTGCAAATGGAGAGAAACAAAATTGGAAAATATTTGAAAATAAATTTGTGTTACGTAACGATAAAAATTTAGAATTCCTCGAATTTTTGGTAAAACCATTTCTTAAACAAATGGAATTTATTTAAACAAATGAAAACTAATTTTTCAAATATTCCATTAAATAAATGGTAATAATATTTAATAAGAAAAAAAGAATTTTCAGGAAAACAAATTATTTAAACAAGTTCAATTTGTTTAAATAATTGCAAATTAATTAAACATTGTTAATCAATATTACATTAGACCAATAGTAGTAATTTTTATAAAGAAAAACGTATTTTTGAAGAAAAAATTATTTAAACAAATGGATTTTGTTTAAATAATTAAAAATTAATTAACCAATGTCGATAAATATTCCACTAGACTAATAGAAATAATTTATATAAAAAAAAACGAGAATAAAGCTCACATAAGACCGGTTTTATGAAAAATTGACATTTTTGGTTTTAAGGGTAGTTTTCAAGGCACCGTGGGGGTGTGTTAGGGGTGTCAAACCCATATGTGTAGTACATGAAATTCTTTGTTGGATAGTCCTCAACAAGCCTCTATAATCTCCTGTAACATTTTTCGAAACCCTGAAAAATTATTCCAAAAACTCCAAAAAGTGATTTTTCCCCATGCAATTTACATGGGAAACTTCAAGTCAAAACCGGCACGTGTTAAAGTCAAAATATGAAAAAAAAAAAAAAA
>CAJFCO010017907.1:36935-56402 GCA_904066015.1 Synergus gifuensis | reverse complement strand
ATGCAACAGGAAATGGACAAGCTCTGCGTAGCCACTTCATCTCCACGTAATACCGCCACAACCAACAGGCCTAACGAGGATATTCCTACCGATAGAGAAGAAAATAGGCACGCCGAAGAAGGCCAAACAAACATCGCTAACCAAACTGTTCCACATTACCGAGGAAGTCGAGAATTCCACAACTTTTGGGACGATCGAGAAGGAATACCAGCTTCCACCAAAATAATGGGCCAAATGAGAAAGTGGAATTGTTACTTTGACGGAAAGAACGTTTACGGCTTCTTAGAACGACTTCAAGAACTTCAGAAAGCATACGGCTTCACGGACGATCAAATTCTAAGAGGAGTTCCGGAATTATTAAGAGGTGATGCCCAACTATGGTACCGTAATTGCGCTACGGATTTAACATCGCTTTACGACTTGCAACAGAGTCTCAGAAGATTTTATCTTCCACCTTCCGAATTGAGGCAACTAGATCAACAGATCTACAATAGGCACCAGGATAACAACCCTGGCTCGACTGAAGCGTCCGATAGGATAATTAAAATATCAAGTTCCGAAACTAGGAAAAATCAGAACGTTACAAAACTCTAAAATATTGCTTTTGGGTCAGCTCAGGTTCTCACTCCATTAATGTGCTCTATCGCTAGCCGTAGTAATGTTATTTAAAATGAACTCATAATATTGTCCTTTCTAATCGGAAATGAAATTAGGTTAGCTGGAGCCCAACTTTAGTTTTTCTTGTAACAAATTTTATGAAGCCCCGGCAGCCACTGACCCAGGCCGCGCCGGGTTTAGTGGCAATAAAAATTTATCTTTCTCATTTGGCGCCCAACGTGGGGAGACCTTAGGTATTTTTCGTTAATTTTGTCGCGTTTCTGGCGATTTCGAGGAAAATAGTGTCATGGCGACGGCTTTATAGAATTCTACGCCGCGTGGAAACTGCTTGTAACAGTGTATTAGCCACCATTGTTCGACCGTTTGTCTTTATGAATTTTATAGCTTGTATTGCTTATTATGGAAATTTTGTCAGTGTTGCTTCTAAATTGTATTATGTAATGGGCACGGGTTCAAGTTTCTTGTAAATAGAAGTAGGAATAATTGCTTTTGGTGCGTCAATTCCCGCAAACTCTAATTATAAAATTTAAATAAAATGTTTTGCCAAAGTCGATCAGTAAATATCTTTCTCCTGCTGTACGACCAAAGCAAAAAAAAATATAACCTCTCGATATGGGGCTATTAACCTCATTTGTGTGGACCTACAGTTTACCGTGTGCTCCGAACCACCAGAGCTTCGGCGGTTCCGAACAAGAAAAACAAGAAAAATGTTTCCATTAGAACTGACTCAGGAATCAAACCTGCAGTGGGATTCCGATGCATAAATTCGAACGGATCTCTCTTTCTACCATGTGAGTTGGAGAACGAGGTGCGGTCGGTCCGTTCGAATTTATGCATCCGTTCGAATCCCACTGCTGAATCCCGAAATCGGAATCCTCGCAACTTCCCACTTATGTCACAGATAGCTCATTTATTTTGTCTATTTTATGTACATAAAAAATTATAATTCAAATTTTCTCTCCTAAAGATGCACAAGCGAGTGCATTCATTTTGCGAGGGATGAAAAAGCTTTAGTCAACTCGCAGCTGTTATAATTTGGCATTATTGAAGTATATATTAATCTCGCGCAGTTGCTTAAAATATTGCTTTACTCGGGAAATTAGTGAATCACCCAAAGTCAGACACCCCTTTTTCCCTCTGTGTGTTATGCAAAAACCTATCAACATGACTTTCTTCTCATCATTTTGACATCTCTTGTAATCTTTAAAACTCCTTGAAATTCCTAAAAATTACATAAAATATTGTAATATAATAGTTATTTATGATTCAAATGCGTAAAATATGTGATCAATACGAGTGTGAAGTTTGCATCATGAGCCCCAGAAACCTGAGTTTTAATAATCACTTGTGGGCGCAATGTGTCATACACTATTTTTGCAACTGCCAACCGAGAAAAATATATCACCTAACCTTATCTATAAACGGTACTCGTTGGGAGCACTGGACGACTGCTCCGAAATTTATTTAGAAAGTTAAGTTATGTTGCTTTCAATTTAGACCATATAAATCGACTAAGTAAGTAGAATACCTCTGGTTGTGATTGAACTCAAGGATTTACGAAGTGTATGTAAAATTTACATTGGTGTCTAAAGCGCCTACTTTACACACATATGTAACGTCACGGTAGCTAAAGTAAAAACTTCACAAACAGGAACGACACTGTGCTTAAAAGAGCTATTTTACATATTATTTAGAGAAACATAATGTGCAACTTTATAGGTGTGGGTGTTGAAAGAAATCTTTTAGCATCCCTTCAAATATTTAAAAATCTTTTGAAATATTTCTATTCATTTAAATTCATTTTATTTCTTGAATGTCCTTAAAGTTTTTGAACTCTTTTAAAAATCCATTGAAATTCTTGAAACATCCACGAAATCTTGTAGAATTCTAGATAATTTCGGGCTTTTGGCTAGTAATAGCATATATTTTGGTGCATAATCTCAAATTGATGAAAGGGAAGAGCAGGATAAGCATGTGTGTGCTGCCTCCGGCCGAATTTGTCCGGGATTTTTACTGTGAGCTGTACTGATGGACTATTAACTTTCCTAAAAATTTAGATCTGAATAAAATTTTTTGGGGGAGTTTTGGGAGTGGAAAGAAAAATCGAAAAATATTTTTTTCTCGAGAACGGTTGAAGAATTTTTATGAAAAAAATATGTTATGGATTTCGATGGGGGGATATTTTAGAAAAATTATGGATTTTTTTTTTCGGTACACCCACCATTTTGTACCCAAACATACTTTAAAATGTTCTGAAAAATGTGCCCCAGGTTAGAAATGAATTGAAGTGGCAGAACAGGGTGAAAAATATTAAAAATCTTCAGCGTACAGCGTTAAGGCCGTTAAGTGTACCACCCGCTGTATTGTGAGTCCCCTCTCCACTTACAATTTGGGGTGCTTTTTTATTGTGTCCCCTCGCGTCTCACGTATCAGGTTCCTGATTTACCGTATTGATGAGACCACTCTTAATCTTCGCCGCTATCCTCTTCAATTACGGGGATAATATTATTCTTAGTGAACATTTCGCTGAGAATTGCAGCTGGCTTTAGAATTTTTGAAATGTACCTTGCATGGTACATATAGTATATAATTGCAGCAATATGTGAACAACAACCAAAAGTCCTATTTTCGTTAGCGCAATCACACACATATTCCAATAAGCCAGACATTCCAACACTATTGGGCTTATATTTAATGAAACATTTATATAGTTTTTTTTAGAAATATGCCGTGATTGAACTTGCACTCTTAATACATTCGGTTGATCTTTCACGCATTGCATGTTTACCTGTCCATCTTTGTCAATCATTTCGGCCAAGTATGATACGGCCTGCGATAGCTGATATGATCCGGTAAAAAATATGTATAATTCTTTCTCGGTCAGTTCAGGAAAATCTAAAATGTCATTGTATGTTATGTTTTGAAAAATAACTTTCTTACGAAGCCAGCCTTTCTCTTCTACTTCAGTAGTCAAAGTATTTTCAAGATTTTTCTTGACTCTCATTCTATCGAAAATTTCAGTTACAAATTCTGTATCAGATTTTAATCTCTCTCCAAATTGGTTATGAAGGAACGATGCAATCCGGAAGAGAGCTCCAACTTTTGGAAGCATGTTGTTGTCCACTTTGTGGTCTAAGAGTTTATATTTTTGCTTCAACATTCCATGAACAGCTTCAACTGCCCAACGAATTTTCGTCACATAACGGGACTCATTTGATTCTTTAGCAGTTAGTAGTTTTCGTTTCCCTTTCAAAGCAGGCATTAGAACTTTCATTTTTTTTGAGTTCTAAGTCATCTTTCACGTCCCGGAAGCCGCAATGAAGTACAGCATAATCGTTCTCTTTCAAAAATTTGCACAAACCATCTACATTTTGGAGAAGGGTTTTCATGATCTCTGCATCATTGAAATTCGCAGAATATGGTCCTAGCATTTCAACCACGAATCCATCAGTTGTGCAAATTGTGAATGGCTTGCAGAGTGGTACTTTCTTCTGACCTAAGAAACTTTTTCGTTGAAACTCATTATTCGTACTTTTCTGATGACGTGCATAAGTTCCATCACGTATCAGAAACAAATTTGTACGAATAGCAAACAAACTTTTGGCTATTTCTGTGGTGTGAGATTCAATTAAGTCCTCTCTATTCGAATTAATTAATCCGAAACAAGATGGCAAGACATCTTCTTGAAACGATTTTATTATTGCTGATGTATATTCAGAAACCAGCTGCTCGTATTCAATTTGCAGAATGGACGCCAGAAGTCTACTTGAATTACCTGTACGGAGTATAAAAGAAATAAAACAGGGGCTTGAGTAACGGTACAAGTTTGTCTGTCCCTCATTGAAGTCATCATATCCCTTAATTCTATTATATTCTCCCAAATAAAACCTGTGAGAACAAAAAGCTGCTTTTCTGAAAGGCTAAAATCTGCTTTTCGTCATACAGTGTAGAATCGCATTCTACGGCAAGATTCTTCATTATTGTAGTCAATTCTGTAGCGCTTGCACATGACGAATGAGAGTACACCTGCAAACTGCCCAGATCATTATAAAAAAATCGGCCTTTTATTAAGTTAGATTTGATGTGGCGAAACAAAGGCTACAACATTTATGAGTAGAAATAGCTCTCGAGATTTGAACTTCAAACTTACAGTTATAATATTTTTGAAGTAAGGAAAAAAGTTTAAATTCTAATTATGTCTTTGGTCAAGTAAAAAAAAAATTATGGATAATAAACGTATTTATAAAGTTGTACAAAGAGTTTTTAATAAACCAAAAAGTATGTGTTATTATAAAATGAGATCTTTAGTAATAAGATGGTACGTTTAATCGTTATTTCTTATTTATTACGATTTTCGATATATTTCGAGTTCAGCTCTATACATTTTTTTAGAATATGATAATAAATAATAATAATCCACCGTTTAAGTGTGTATTAATATTTACTTTCATTAATTAGGGTATTAATAATGTCGTTATTATGCTAATTTACTTATATTGATAAAAATAAATTTATAAATATGATGTGAGGGCATCTAAAAATTTTAGTCACAGCAGTTTGTAATTTTTATATTGCGGAGCATCAAAAAATTAATTGTTCGACCTGTTTCTTTCTCACAAACGCTAACATATTCATCCAGTTAGTATATAAGAGAGTTCCAAATCTTAGTTCTCAGCGATAGGCGTGCGTTTGCGTATTATATAAGAGTTAGGTTTTACATGCGTATAGTTATATGTTTACATGTATTCACGACGAAACTTGTTTATGATTGGTTGCGACTAACTTGTGTTAAACTGTGAGTGATGCCTGTAACTATTAACCAACAGTTCGGTAAAACGTAAGCTCCTGTGGAGTAAAGAATACATTTACTTTGGATGGCTCGAAATAAATTCCTTTCTTTTTACTCCACAAGAGTTTACGTTTTACCGAACTGCTTGGTAAAGTTTCATCGACCAAAAGTCATTCATTCATTCGCGTCATGTAAATCCACTTCAATTTTCTGTTTTGTCCTCAATCGTGGTTTACTGAACTATTCGGTAATCTCTATCTTGTGTTCATTATATTTTAGAAATGTGCGCATTAAAATTTCTACAACTACGTACAGTAATAATTAGAGTTAATTTCGGTAGATATCAGAATTTCACGAAAATAATTGATAATATGCTTTCAAGGAACAAAGGTAAGCACAAATCAGTAAAATCAATGTTAATTTAAGAATAGGGCTTGAAAAACCCAATAATTGCTTTGAAAATTATATAAAACGTACGAAAATCCAGAAACGCAGTAAACATTCAGAGAAATACACCGAATATTTGGTAGAAGAGGGTATTTTAGTGGTCGCTGATCAGATAATATCCGAAAATAATGTACCAAAATCATATGGTGGGTTATTATACAGTGAAAAATTACTTGTCTTGGGAGAAATAAGAACAGTAGCCCTCTAGTGGCAGATGCGAAGAAACACTTAATTCATTTATTTCTTATTCAGATTTCCCAGATACAAAAGTTGGGTTTTTGACACTTTCTTGGGTCTCCTGGTCCACTATGTGCAAATCCTTGATTGATATTATGGAAACAAATTGAATAATCAGAAAAGGTCCGATTATCGAAAGAAAATAAAGCTACACTACGAAGTGTGAGAGGGAAAGAACTCATAATAAAATATTACCCCTTTACAGACAGTGTAGGTACGCATGCATACAGCGGGTGGTACACTTAACGCTGTACGCTGAAGATTTTTAATTTTTTTCACCCTGTTCTACCACTTCAAATAATTTCTAACCTGGGGCACATTTTTCAGAACATTTTGAAGTATGTTTAGGCATAAAATGGTGGGTGTGCCTCAAAAGCTTCCTATTTTAAAAAAATCAAAAAAATTTTGAAAATTTTTTTTGATCCCTTTTCTTGAAAAAAAATCCATAATTTTTCTAAAATATTCCCCCATCGAAGCCCATAACATATATTTTTTTCATAAAAATTCTTCTTGCCGTTTTCGAGAAAAAAATATTTTTCGATTTTTATTTCCACGCCCATAACTCCCCCCAAAAATTTTTTTCAGATCTAAAATTTTAGGAAAGTACAAACTCACAGTAAAAATCCCGGACAAATTCGGCCGTGGGCAGCACACACATGCTTATCCTGCTATGCCCTTTAAATAACTTTTCAATAAAAATTTTGGACTGAACATGAATTTTAATCCCACTTGCAGTTTGAATTTCAATCTAACATACCTGATACTTACAACATAATGGTGTTTAAAAGGAAGTTTAAAACACGAGTGTTCAAATTAAAAAAAAAGTGTTTAACGTATATTGGATCAGTTTTTAAAGTAAGTTAAAGACTTTGGTATGGTTCTTATGTAACAGACCGTGAACTATGAATTATCTTAAAACTTCATTAGAATTTTTAATTAAGTTTAGATTCTGTGTTGAGGACACTGTTTTCGCAGAGACCATTCCTCCGGACTCTGTTCAAGTACGTCCTCTCGACCGCACCAGCAGTCGAAGCCTGCTTTTTAATTACAGTACAACTTCCATAAGAGTTGCCTCCATAATAGTTACAATGGCATTGATATCCTCAGAAACTTTGCCCACTACAATCCCTACTCAGGCTGCCTCGAGAATTGGATGCAAAAACCTCCGTAAGAGTTCGTAGCTTAATTTCAGTTTTTTGTCATTGAAAATGCTTTTATTAAAATTATTTTACTAATTTTCACATAATAATAATGATAATAATAAAAGGTCAACGTATTTTCCGAGTGATGAATTCGTACTTTATAATAAAAAAGACGCCGCTTTTTCATCACTGGCCGGGAACTCTTATGGAGTTACGTACCCCAAAAACACATTTCGCAAGCACGCGCAACGTTCGAGCTTAACGCCCAGTACTAGGGGCTCCCTATTGGTCGGAACGGAGGCAGTCCCAATAGTTATAGGGTAGGTTGCCCGGTCGTGGACATCACCCGGTTGTGGGCACCCTAGCATAACTTTCGACAGTGATCAGAAACAGATAATCTGACGATTGACCTTGGTGCGCTATGTTTACACGATGATTTTGTGCTGACACCGAAGTAAACAAACGCATTCGCCTAGTAGCTACAAGCGATTACATGTTTTCATCCGCGAAAATCGACAGTGATGTAGTTTCTCCTTGTGTTTGAAGCGCGATAAATCGAAGTGAATGAAGGCAAGAAAAGTAAGTATCATATATTTATAAAGGGAATTTAATATATTTTGTGATATCATATCGGTTTCATGAAAATGTTCGCACTAAAAAATTTTCTGGTCATTTTTTGAGAGCTCTGTATTTTCCAGTAGTGAGCACCAAAATTTTACTAGATGTGGACACCTTGCTTTTTTCATTTAGCGCGTGTGTGTCCGAAAAACTGTCAAAAATTATTATTAGTGTTAAGGGGTCTACCCACATTAGAATTTTCAACAAATCGATTATTTTTTTTATTGCATTTTTTGAAAGTATATATATCTGAAAATATCATACTAAAATTTCATAAAGATTGGAGCAGTCTAAGTGTACTTTTAGGCGCTGTTTACGTAGCTACCCGAGCGCGCTAATCCGCACCGGTCTGAGCGGTACTGCCCACTCCTGGTATTGTTTCTGATTGACTGCGATTTTTTTACTTGCGCGTGGCTAGATCTTGTGTGGGTTGGATCATGCTATGAACCGTTACACACGACATTTTTTCTTCATCAGTCGTGTCTAAAATTTGGAACCGTCAATATCGCCAGGTAAGATTCTTTTACGATTTTTCGTTGAAAAAAAATTTAAACGCGTTTTTCTCGAAACAACGTTTTTGGACGGCTTGTTGATAGAATCTCTGAAACTACTTAACTGATCTTTACCAAAATTTTACCACATATTCTTTATGAGTATAACTATAGCGCATATCATACGATTTTTGAAATTTTGATTTGAACTATTTTTTATTCGCAAGAAAATGTGAAAAAATACGTGTTTTTTCCTTACTTTTCGAAAAATGTCCGCCAGTTTGTTAATTTTGAAAAAATAAAAAATCGTATAATATGCGCTATAGCCATTTATCTGCTGAATCTAAAACCGTTTCATTTTTTTGTTTCAGACCATCCGTCCCAGCGAAAACATCAACAGCGTACACCCTCCTTTTTTTTTTTTCTTTCCACCATCATTTTTATTTACCAATATTCACTAAAATGAATTAAAAAAAAATTTTCATGTATTTCTAAAATGTATTTTTTGTATGTAACATCTTATGTACCAATATCTTGAATTTAAAATTATGAAAAAAATTCTTGAAAATAGTCTTATTTTTGCGCGTCTAAAGTGGATAGACCCCTTAACATAACTTCTCCTGACGGGGTGCAGGGGCGGAACTTCGCCCGGGGAGGGTCACAAAAACCAAAAAAATTGAAAATAATGTTTCCACAGAATTTTCACGCATTTTTATGTCTATTCTTAGCTATGTCAACTTCCAAACATTAAACCCATTCGGTTGACCGTTAAAAACTCCATTCAATGCAAGACGTGCCATCGGCCAGTGCATTTGAGATGCGCTGACATGCATGCCGGTTATTACATCTGCATAAACTGCGATTCCGACGACGAATAAGTTTTATTTTCATTTTTATATTTATTTTTGCTGCTATGAATAAATTTCCTTTTTTCCTCCATTTCGTGGCGTTTGATTTCATATTTTTCAATATTTAGAAGACTTTTCAGGGGTGCCCACAACCGGTTCAAAAAATGTTTTCGGTTGAAATCGAGTACTCTATAAAAAGTTAAATTTTTTTTTTTCCAACAAAAACGAATCAATCCTATCACTAGTAGTTAGCTAAGGTCTCTAGCTTTCTATTGATATGCTTATTGCTGCATAAAATTCATTTGGTCAAAAGTTATAAAGAAAATACCTAACTATGCCCATAACCGAACCACCTCCCCTACCTCCAATGATGCAATCGGTGTGGATTTTATTCTCCAAAAAATTTCCAGAGAGAATATCTTCGGTAGAATTTGCAATTGAGTTTTGCAGTCCGATAGATTTGTCCTAGGTTCTCATATCATTGAAGCATATGTAATCATTGATTTGATAATTATTGTATATAACCAGTATAATACTATGGATTTTAATCCATATTTTATCATTGTATATGACTCCTAGTTATATAGATCAAGTAGTAAACTCAACCAACCTGTCATAGAACTGAGTCTTCCTGCGGTTTAGAAGTTTTCTTTTGGGCCCATATCATGTCAATTGTGGCAAGTCTCTCTGCGGAATATCACACCTGAGATATATCACGACTTAGGAATGTCACACCTTAGGTATGTCACACCTGAGACATGTCACAACTGCGGTATCTTTACCCATCGGCTTCTCTCCCGCGCGGCATTTCTCAGTGAAATTAGCATTCTTGCAGCATCTCTCACCACTGGTAAGTCTCCCAGTGGCATCTCTCGCATCCAACTCTTTTTTTGTGACACTGTGTAATATTCTCTAAGCATTTCTAAAGATGGCAAAACTGCGGCAAATCCCCCGAGTAGAATCTCTCATCCAAGAACAATTTCTTTGATATAAAAATTTGTAAAAATGCGTCAAGTCTTCACAGAGCTAATTACTATTCCTTCTGCAGTATTCCCCATCCATATGATTTCAAGGTATGTAATTATGTAAATACTTAAAATATTAGTTTTCAAAACTTGGAAAATGTTAAAACGGTGCGAGTCCTTAATAGATATTAATATATTAATATATTAATATTAATATATTTTTAATATATATATTTTTAATATATTTTTAATATTTTTTTTTATATATTTACTTTTATATTTACTATTAGATTTTACTTTCAAAGAAAATACTGTTTTTTTCCAATCTTCAATATTGACAGACATGCTCGATCCTGATCGAAAATATGTAGATTGAAG
Source organism: Synergus gifuensis (assembly GCA_904066015.1). NCBI lineage: Eukaryota > Metazoa > Arthropoda > Insecta > Hymenoptera > Cynipidae > Synergus > Synergus gifuensis. The sequence goes on along the minus strand of CAJFCO010017907.1, from coordinate 45,869 downwards.
TTGGCTTTAAGATAAGTCGACTCGAAGCTCGCGAAGGATAAAACAGGTGAGCTACAGCATATGTAATTGCGCGAGTGGACAGAAAAACACACCGCCATTTATATTTATCTGTCACTTTGTTCCCTAGAGAAAATTTATCCGTCACTTTCTTCCCTAGAGTACATTTATCTGTCACTTTCTTCACTAAACTAGAAAACACGATTTCGACTCGCTTTACAGGCATCGAAAGTCGAATTTTCGATTGAAGTGTGATGAAAAAATAGTATACACACCTTGGCCAGTAAAAAAGAAAGCCTCAGATCACATTTTTGTCAACCTCGACTTCGCCTCGGTCGACAATTACATGTGATCAGAGACATTTTTTATTTTACTGGCCTAGGTATGTAATATACTATACAACAAAAAGTGTGTATTTTGGTGAGATCTACAACTTTTATTGGAAAAATTTTAAAAAATTTTGCATATTAGCGAAGATAATCGCAAAAAACCATGATTTTTATGGTTTTTTCATGGTTTACCATAAAAATCGACTAGTCGCCAATTTTTACTATCATTTACGTAATCAGCGCGTCAAAATACATAAGTATACGGAGTTTAAACAAAATCAGAGGTTTACTCTAATCAGAACTTTATCCCTCGCACGGTTTTAACATTTCCTAAGTTTTAAAAACTAATATTGTTAGTATTTACATAATTACTTATCTTGAAATCATAGGGAAAGTAAATACTGCAGGTGGAAGAGTAATTAGCTCTGTGAAGACTTGACGCATTTTTACAAATTTTTATATCAAAGAAATTGTTCTTGGATGAGAGATTCTACTCGGGGGACTTGCCGCAGTTTTGCCATCTTTAGAAATGCTTAGAGAATATTACACAGTGTCACAAAAAAAGAGTGGACTGAATTTTTCATCTGACTAAGCTACCCTTATAGATTTTGACCTGCTGAATCTGAATCCGGTCTAAGAATTTTCCCTATACCCTACAACTTTCCCCTAGCCTTGGGTAAATGAGTGAATTTTAGAAGTTTCAGGTTTCGTTGCAGTTATATTTATCCCCGTAAAAGTTAATGGAACAACGTCGTTCGTACATATTTCGGGTCGCTTTTAGTACAAATTTGACTTTAGAATTTTTGTTAATTACCTGAGAATTTCCCTAGCCTAGGGAAAAATGTGCATAAATGTGCAAAACTTGAGGCTTAACGGACCTTTTGTTTGTGCAAGGAAAATCTGATGTCTTTCCGTACTTTTTATAACTGACAAGAAGTTTTTTGCAGTATCTCGGGTTTTCCCTAGTCTAGGGAATTTTTTATATTAGATTTCACAGACCCACAAAAAAAAGTAGTCTGAACTTTACATGTGACGATGCTACCCTTATGGATTTTGAGCTGCTGAATCCGAATCCGGCCTTAGAATTTTCCCTAGACCCTACTGTTTTCCCCTAGCCTAGAGTAAATGTGTGGAATTTTGAAAGTTTCAGGCTCCGTTGCAGTTATATTTATCCTCGAAAAAGTTAATGGGACAACATCGTTCCTACATATTTCTGGTCGCTTTTAGTTCAAATTTAACTTTAGAATTTTTTTAAAGTACCTGAGAATTTCCCTAGCCTAAGGAAAAAAGTACATATATGTGCAGAACTTGAGGCTTAACGGAGCTTTTGTTAGGGCACGGAAAAGCTGATGTCTTTTCGTATTTTGAACTGCAGACTTTATATCTGACAAGAAGTTTTCTGCAGTACCTCGGATTTTCCCTAGTCTAAGGAAAAAAAGGGAAAAACTGAGAAAAACTAGAGTTTCTAGAGAGGTTCCATTTTCGCTTGGTAAAAGAGACATATTTGCGTATTTTCAGTATCTAAAATAACAAATTCGGCATCAAAATTTTCTGCATTGACTTATGATCCTCCTGCCTAGAGGTGAAAGAAGAATATTGGGGAAAACTGAAGCTTTTATGGGGGTTCTTTTTTTTGGCATGAAAAAGCAAATAGCTATTCAAAATAGCTATTCAAAAATGTAACATGTGCACGTCAGCTTTTTCGTGCAAAAAAAAAGAACCCCCATAAAAGCTTCAGTTTTGCCCAATGTTCTTCTTTCATCTCTAGGCAGGGGGATCAAAGTAAGGCAATGCAGAAAATTTTGATGCCGAATTTGTTATCTTAGCTACTGAAAATACCCAAATATGTCTCTTTAACCTAGCGAAAATGGAACCTCTGTAGAAACTCTAGTTTTTCTCAGTTTTTCCCTTTTTTTCCCTAGGCTAGGGAAAATCCGAGGTACTGCATAAAACTTCTTGTCAGATATAGAATCCGCAGTTAAAAATACGGAAAGACACCAGCTTTTCCGTGCACAAACAAAAGCTCCGTTAAGCCTCAAGTTTTGCACATTTATGCAAATTTTTCCCTAGGCTAGGGAAATTCTCAGGTAACACTGGACAACAAAATATGACCTATGTCGGGTTGGGACGAGATATATCATTTCCATGGTAGTTTTCTGTGCTGAATCCAAATCTGAACTCCGTTTTTTTCGTTGATCTCAAATTTTTGAGTTTTTTTTGAGTTAAATATTTTTTTCGAAAAATCACAAATCGTGTGATAAAAGGGTGCAAAAATTTTTTTCACGAAAAGCGATACATGCTTTCGATGCGTTTTTTAAAGCAGAATCCATTGGTGTTTTTGCTTTTTCTATATCTCATTGATATTTTTAAAAAACCAAAAAAAAACACAAAAAAAAATGAATTTACAAAAATCCTTATATTTAAGTAAATAAATTTTATTTTTTAGTCTCTCAGGTCTCATTCTCTTCGTTTTTTGATGCAGAAAAAATTTTTATAAAGTTTACAGTTCCAACTGTGACGGTTCGGAAGTTACATGACAGAGAACTTGTCTCCTTCTATAGAGTTCCCAATTTGACGGTTTAAAAGTACTCGAGACGAATCATTGTACTTTTTCTAATATCTCATTGCAGTAATGTCTTTAATATTTGCAATATAGATCATATTTACAAAGGTTTGTGTGGAAGAAAAGTGTTCATGGCGCATACGCGTCTCCCCTCCACTTCACTCCCCTCCATTATCACACTACTCTTGTTCATATCGCCCTATTCGTTCTCCGCGCTATCTGATCTTTATTCGATTCTAGACCTCTGTGGAGTCACAACATATGCTACCTTGTACCTGTTATAGAACTAGAATTATTTCTACTTAATTAAAATATATTTGCACTAAGCTTTTATTCAAGCCTCAGTTTGCAACGATTGCAACATGCAGAACAGCTGCAAAAATCATCCCGATAGCTTTTACTACGTTTGCGATATTTTCATCCCACTAAAAATGAGACAAAACATTTCTCCCAGCATCCTACCCCATTGCTTTGCTATCAAAGCAATGGATAAAAATGGAGAAGGTCATCGTTTCTTGAAAAGAAAATTCCCTAAACTTAGTGAAGCTAAAATCAAGGAAGGAGTTCTTCAAGGACCCCGAATCCGACAACTAATGTTAGATTGTGATTTTGAAACAATCTTGACGGACCTTGAGAGGAAAACTTGGTTGTCAGTAAAAGCAGTCATACAAACTTTCTTGGGGAACACAAAATCCAGAAACTACAAACACCTGATAAACACTATGCTGCAGAACTTCAAGGAAATGAAAGTGAATATGTCACTAAAGATTCACATTCTTCACTCGCACTTGGACTTCTTTCCAGAAAATTTAGGGGCAGTTAGTGATGAACACGGGGAACGGTTTCATCAAGAAATCACTGAAATCGAAAAGAGATACCAAGGTAACTGGAGTGTGAACGCTTTAGAAGACTACTGCTGGAGGCTCATGACTGATGAACCAAATGCTCACCACCGTCAAGCATGCAAAAGAAAAAGTTTCTAGGGAGTATAAGTACCAGCTTATAAATATATTTTTAAAATTTTTTAATTATTATAATTATTCTTATTGCAAATATTAAAGACATTACTGCAATGAGATATTAGAAAAAGTACAATGATTCGTCTCGAGTACTTGTAAACCGTCAAATTGGGAACTCTATAGAAAGAGACAAGTTCTCTGTCATGTAACTTCCGCACCGTTACAGCTGGAAATATAAACTTTTTTAAAATTTTTTCTGCATCAAAAAACGAAGAGAATGAGACCTGAGAGACTAGAAAATAAAATTTATTCACTTAAATAATTTTGATTTTGTAAATTGATTTTTTTTCGTGTTTTTTTTTTGGTTTTTTAAAAATATCTCAAAAACTATATGAGATATCGAAAAAAAAACACCAATGGATTCTGCGTTAAAAAACGCATCGAAAACATTTATCGCTTTTCGTGAAAAAAATTTTTTCACCCTTTTATCACACGATTTGTGATTTTTCGAAAAAATTTTTAACTCAAAAACACTCAAAAATTTGAGATCAACGAAAAAGAAGGTGGTCAGATTTGGATTCAGCACAGAAAACTACCATGGAAATGATATATCTCGTCCCAAGCCGACATAGGTCATATTTTGTTGTCCAGTGTAATTAACAAAAATTCTAAAGTCAAATTTGAACTGAAAGCGACCCGAAATATGTAGGAATGACGTTGTTCCATTAACTTTTACGAGGATAAATATAACTGATTGGTGCTTCCATAATTGCCATTTCTCGGAATCGGTCTCTAGTTTTCTCCTTTCCGTCATTTCAAAGGTTTACGATTTTGATAATCGATAGTTGCTTCTATGATTTTCAAAATATAACATAAATATTAATAGATAGGTGCTTCTAATATTAATATTTTTCACCTAGAATGAACTATTTTTCCGTTCTGTAAATCTGTTATAACGAAACTCTAACTCAAGTCATGCATCAAACCAAATCATAAAATTAGGGAAGTTTAATTTACTCTCGTCAGGTGCTTCTGAGAGAGAGACTAATTGATCCGACTTTAATAATATTCGATAGATGCTTCTATGAATATTATTTATTAATAATAGACTAGGTAAATACACAACGGAAATTTACTTTATCCTCCTAACTCTCAACATCTCTCTGCTTACCGTACCTAGCTTTGAGGGGAAGACAGGTAACGTCGATAATTGTATTCCATAATAAATTAGCTGTGTGTCCAGTTTATGTACCGAATTCCATGATTTTATGATAATTGTTTGACACACGTCATACTATGATTACAGGAATAAGAGTAACATCGAAAGATTCTTTTTCCGCCTCTATTTTCCCCGCTCTACATTCTCCGTAATTCAAGCGTCTCATTCAGATACATTCAATTTCGTAGAATCTCACACCGACACAAACACACTTATTTTCTGTTACCGGGAACCACACTTCATTCACATTTAGCATTATACTTTTTATTCATACACATACAATACATTTACACTTATTGAAACATGCATCCGTTACACTCATACTTGTTAAAATTAGATATTCACTTTATAGAAGAATAAATATTTTATTATTTCACTGGTTACATACTATGATACACAGACCAATAATTATATATGCGTCAATCTTATGTGTTGGAAGAAAGGACAAATATGACTGGCTGCAAAAGTCAACTAAAAAGCCTACAGAGAGTGTTATGTCTGCCAATTTCTGGATCGATGAAATCCAAACCGACTGCATCGTTGCAGATACAACGTCCTGGACATGGAAACTGATATTGTGGTTAGAAAACTCATTCATGAAGCCCTTCAAGGTGATTTTCCCAGATAGGTCAATATGGCATGATGAACAGAAATGAGAAGCAATGTTTAAACCGGGAGGACTCATCTGGTACACGGATGATGCTAAAGACGCTCAGGACACTGGAACTGGAATCTGTTATAGGATGCCAAGGGCTGAAATCTTGGTAGTACTTGGCAGATTTCCCACAGTGTTTCAAGCTGAGGTGGTGGCTATAATGACGTGTCTTGAAGAGATTTGCATGCGAGCATATAAATGTCAGCATATCTATATTCGCTTCGATAGTCAGACTGCACTCAAATCGCTTGATTATCAGAAGATTACAACCAAGTTAGTAAGAAATTGTCTTCAGGACCTTCTTCAGGCATCGGCGGCCAATTAGATAAAACTAATCTGGGTGCCTGGTCATGAGGATATCTTGTGAAATGAAAAGGCGGATGCATTGGCAAAAATGGGAGCTTCAATGCCCCTTATTGGAACGGAACCCTATTGTAGTATATCGTATGCTGTAGTTAAAGGAGTAGTCGAGGAGTGGACTCAACTGTTACATGCGAGGTTGTGGAATGAAACCAAGGAACTTGTGCATTCGAAGAAGTACATTAGTATGTCATATTCAAAGAAGTCAAAGGACCTGTTGAATATGGAAAAGAAACAGGTGAAAATCGTGGTGAAGGTATTAAGTGGCTACTGTCACTTGAATAAATACCTACATACGATGGGATTTGAGGCCGATTATCGGTGTCGTAAGTGCGAATACTCTGAGGAAAGAGCGCATAACATACTATGTGAATGTGATGCGCTGGCTATACTTGGAGAAAGATATCGCTTGGACTGTTCTTTAAGCCCGGAAGATTTTGACATCTCTTATGGAGTAATATACACGTTCATGATGAAAAGTTCTCTAATAGGTGATTTTTAATGATATGGGTAAAGTACAATAGATTTTACCACAGTGCTATGGAACGTTTATTTGCTTTAGCCAGATAATAATAATAATACCCCAATTGGCTCGACTGCACGTGCAGCTATTATTGTATTTTCAGATATATATATATTCAAAAAATGCAATAAAAAAAAATCGATTTTTTGAAAATTCTAAAGTGGGTAGACCCCTTAATGTGTTTCAGGTAAAAAATTATCTTCAAGAAAGATTTAATTAAAGAAATCTAAGTTAAATTCCCTTTTTTGATTTCAGTACGATAAAATATTATATTTTAATATCACTGAAAATAAAAGTATTTATTAGCAAAGACAGGATGATAATTGAAAATAAACGTATTATGGGAAAAAGCCTTAACGGCATAAAAAACCCAGATTTATTCAAATAGAATATGAAAACGATACAAGAGACATTTTGTGAACAGAGATAGTTCGATAGAAAAATGTTTTAATGAATGCCTGGCATTGTTAATGAATTTCAAAGACACATGTCAATTTTGCGCGTGAGGGAAGAAGCGACGTTGGCGTCGCGTCATGCGTTTTTTTCAGAAAAAAAGCGAAAAGAATTTAATTTCTAAACGAACGAGAAAAAAGATCAGCTTCAGTGCTGAGAACGAGATTTTTGTGTGTGTTTGGACGCTTTGGTCAAAACACGAGATTGGCTTCGGTGCCAACGATTTGCAGTTTTCCCATTTTTCAGGGTTTTGTGTATTTTGACGCTTTGGTAGAAAAAGAGGGAAGCGGTTCGTAAAGAACGTGATTTGTTAGTTGTACATTTACAAAATGCGAAATACAATTATATTGATTAAGAAAATGATATCGATGTTTTAAAAGGATATATATCCAGAGGACGCCGTCGATTCGCAGATCCATACAAAACACTTCACTACGATCGATCGCAGAAGACTAATGACGCACCAACGTCGCTTACGAGCACGCACTCCGCTCTATTCTCACTCTCCTGGCGTCCTGCCCTTCGTCCGGCCAATAGAGAAAGAGCTTTAGCTCTCGCGTATAATAACAAAAGAACACTGTGAATAACGTGTTGTTCATAGTACATGATTTTTGAATCTCAGATGTTTTAATTTATGTTACGACGTAACCACTTTTGTACTAGATGCCATAAGTAATATTTAAATCAGCTTACTTCCTGCACTAAATGAAAGGAGTGTTTGACAAATACATATATTATGATAGACACGTGATTTACCATACTTTGGCGTACTTTAGGTAATTATGTTTATAATTTTAAAGCATCTGTCTTCAGAATTGTTAGTCTTCAATTTGGAAGGTCTAATTTGTTTGTACCTGATATTTTTAATCTCTTAAGGTTCAAAGTCCGGTACTATGATTTCCTTTAATCATAGTTCATCTCTTTAATTGTTTTATTAAAGACAGCTAATTCTCTGTACTTGAAAAAGTCAAGTCTGTTTAATTTTTTCTACTTATTGGCTATCCTCTCCTATTCTTTCTAAACGGTTTGTCCTCCTCCCCCCACCTACGTAAATCTTACCTTCTCTTTCAACTTGAACATTACACTCAAAAGGCTTGCTCTAAAATGTATTTTTCTAAGCAAAATCAGATACCATTTGCCCATCAGTATAGCAACGGATACGGAAAGAAATTTGGGGTGAACGCGGTACTTATAAGTTGCGATCTGACAAAGGCTACCAAATCATAAGAGGGCTTTGTACAGGGCCTTTTTGTAAGCCTATAATTGCAGGCTTAGGTTCATAAAAGAATAATCTAAGAATCTCGTTTTACAAATTTGAAAAAAAATTTTCCACATTAAAAATATGAGTGTTATTATGTTATTATGTTATTATTATTATATTTCAATAATTTAAAAAATAAGAATCGTAGATTGATTCTTTATAAACAAATTACTATATTTGGAAAAAGTATTGCCTTTAAATAAATATGTAACGTTGTGTTTTTCTGGCGTCCCTGTTCGGGCGCCATGTAACGTTCTGATTTTTCCTAGTTTCGGAACTTGATATTTTAATTATCCTATCGGACGCTTCAGTCGAACCAGGGTTAGATTTTAAGGATAATTAAAGAAAAATCGAACAAATATGTTTTACTGAAAATTATAACAAAAAATATTTATTTCCTATTAATCTACATCTCTAAATTTGTGTGAGTGACGGTGAATGTGTATGTGTGTGTAAGTGTTCTGTGTGATCTAATAATGTAATTTTAAGTGTAAGTGTAAAGTGTAACGCGGAAACAAGATATCAATGTGTGTGTTTTGTGTGTGTGTGAATCTTATGCTTTGAGAATGTGTCCGGTGTTGCGTTTTAGATGTGAACGGAGACGGAAAGTCGGTG
>CAJFCO010017907.1:0-10313 GCA_904066015.1 Synergus gifuensis | reverse complement strand
GCGAATAAATTGACGAATCACTGTCAATCCCCATGAATCCATTTTTACCCACTTATTTGTTTATAACAAATTCAATAAATGTTTAAACAATTTCTAAGCTATTGGACAACTTTCCTAGATAGTTGCTTCATTGGTTCTAGGTATTTGGGATTATATACAAGTATTTCTCGAAACTTGGTACTCAAAAAACAAATTTTTTTTTTTTTCATTTTTGTTATTAAATAAGAAAAATAATAATTTTTTTTTTCAAAATATGGATCGACAGTTTTGTGCAAAATTTTATAAACTTTAATTTAAAAAAAAAAGGTTCAAACCGGTTTAGAAATAGCTTTTGAATATCAATTTGTCCGCAAAATTTTTTTTTAACCCACTGTGCTCCAGTCAGATAGAGTGGTCCTGCGTAATCTATGCCCACCACTTCAAAAACCTTTGCTTCCTTTACTCGATTCTCTGGTAACACTGCTGGAGCTGCCTCTAAGTGAGTTACTTTGTATCGGTCGCAGATTATGCACTTATCAATCACTGCTCGTACTGCCCTGCGACTCGTGAGAATCCAGAATCGCTCGCGTAGATCATTCAAGGTAATCTGAACTCCAGCATGCTGCAAAAGCCTGCGACGATGCCGTATCAGTTTCGTCACAATCTCATGACGAGGTTCCAAAAGCACCAGGTATCTAAAATCCTCAGCGTCTTCCCGCCTAGAAATTAAAGTTTTCAAACGAATTAAACCTGATTCATCCCTGAAAACGTTTAGTACTTTTATTCTTTCGTCTAAATCGTCCTTAAAACTTTCTTGCTGAAGAATTCCGCAAACAGTGCGTTCAGCCTCCGAAAATTCTCCGCTTGACAATTCGCCCTGAGTTCTTTTTCTAGCTTGGTTCAGGCAATTACGGATGAATCTTTTCACCCAACCTACCATTCGAATCATCTTGACGTAAGATGAGAAATATCCCAGACTCTCGCTGAATCTCTCCGGTCTAGTTTCCTGATAAAAATTGGCATTAACGACATCCGCTTGACCCTTGTTTTGACTCTGCCAATTCGCCGACCTTTTTAATGCAGCATTAACCCCCTGTTCATCAGGCAAATACTCTCCAGAGGGCCACTCTTCAGGGGGGCGTTTCAGCCATTCAGGCCCCTCCCACCATCTCGACTCGAGCAATTCTCTGGCAGTACATCCTCGTGAAGGTAGGTCCGCGGGGTTCATTTTCCCTGGCACATGCCTCAAATTCTTCTGATCTATGAGCTGTCGAATTTCCTGGACTCTGTTGAATACGAAAACTTCCTAAGGACATTCTCTATGTATCCACGCCAGGACTGTTGTGGAGTCACTCCAGAAGTAGACATCTATCCCTTCTTGTTCCAGATCCCTCAACGTAAATTCGGTCAGTCGTGCTTCCATCGTTGCCGCTAGTAGTTCCACTCTTGGGATACTTATACCCTGAAGCATTTTCTTCTCTGGTGTTATTCCCTTAGATGGTGCGACTCTGGACTTGGCGTTCACCAGCACAACATCAAGTTCTCCCTGTATTTCCGTGCGCGCATAGATGGTAACCCCATAGGCAGCCTTGCTTGCATTTACAATGACGTGAAAAGTCAGAGAACCCTTTTCCAAGTCTCCAAACATCCTACGCGGAACCTTGAGTTCTTTTAACAAAGACAACTGTTGAAACCATCTAACGAAAGACCCTCTGGTCTCTTCATCCACTTCTTCATCACAGTCTAGCTTCCTCAAAGTGACATTCTGCGACAGCAATATAGGACGCAGCAAGACCGGACAAGCAAAACCAATGGGGTCAAAAACTTTGTGACTAGCAGACAAAATCATTCTTTTAGTGATTTGAAGCTGAAATGGCTCCTCCAAAGCCATTTTCCCTAGTTTCAATACATCCTCGGCCTTGCCCCATATCCACCCAAGTACAGAGATTTCCTGGTTGGAGTTTTCTCCAGAGTACTTCCACCCACTCAGATCAAAACCTCCTCTCTGTATAATTTCCGTGGATATGTCCCTGAAAAGAAGTCCTTCTTCTTCGGAGTCGAAACTAGCCATACAATTATCAACATAGAACGATTTTGCCAATTTCTCGATCATCTTTTTTCTTTTTTCAGAAGTCTCTGTTGCTAGTGCTCTCTGTAAGTGCATTTCAATAATTGCCCCAATATAAATGGGCTACTGGAAACTCCAAATACGACTCCGACGTGTCTATAAACCTGCAGCCTTGTGGGATCCTCTTTGGTCCACTAAAAGAATCTAAGAAAATCTCGATCCTCCGGGCAAATAGCAATCTGTAAAAAAGGCTTTTCTTATATCAGCGATTAGTGCAAACCTTTTCTGTGTGAAGCGCATCAGCATCGTCGGAATGAGTTCGATGAGGTTAGGACCAGTCTCCAGGCATTGATTCAAAGAGGGGGTATCCTTTCCTCTGGCAGAAGCATCGAAAACAGGACGCACTCTGGTTGTACTGACCTCCTTGACAACTGGCCTGTGTGGTAGATAATGACCAGAATTGCTTACTTCCGTGTCTGGTACTTTCTCGATAATTTTCTCCTGTTCTCACTACTGGAAAACTTGATCATAAAGGTCAAAGAGATTTTGTTCTTTTACCTTTTTTGTAGCTGACTGCAATCTCTTTCGAACAATTTCCTTGTTCTCGGGTAGGGGAGGATGAGTTTCCCTCCACTGGAGACGGACTTCATATCGTCCCTCCTTTGCAACCACCGTTTCCCGAAATCTGTCCTTGAGCTCCTCTTGATGCGCTTTCTTCGATTTTATCTCAGTTCGATCCGTAATTCCCAGAACATCCAACTTCCACAGATCAGAGACGTCCGCCTGGCCAACAAACATCGAAGTAACCACCAAAGCCGCATCCGTTCGAATACCTGTTTCCTGTCCCACCTTTTCTCCTATAAGAGTCCATCCCAGTTTCGTCTCAATAGCTGTAGGTCCACTTCTCAAGTCAAAAAGTCTTCCGGTTTGTAGTTTGCCAAGGAAATCTGCACCAATCAAAATTGAGATCGGTTCGCTCGACGGGCCGAAATCAGAAAGCAGAATTCCCGTTTGTCTAAGTTCTTCGATCCATGGACCATTATCCACACTGGGTATTTCTTCCACAATTGTTTCGCGTGAGTGCTACAAGATTGTATTCAAAGGTGTCATTCAAATCGCTGATGCTAATGGAGTATCCATTATGTCTTTGAGGTTCCGTTCTTGAACCACCAAAAAGTAAGTGAATCATTTGTTGTGAGTCAACTGACTTATAGCCCATCCTTTTGACCGCTGCTGTCAGAACATAAGACCTATGAGAGCAAGAATCCAAGTCTGCTCTCACAACACATTCATTTTTCCCATAGCGCAATTTTACGCACAATTTTTGTAGGAACACTTCCGGATTCTTCAAAATCGTCGTGAGACTCTTCCTCTGTATCTTCTGTTCCGGTTCATCGATGGTCTGGCGTCCACTGGTCAGCTGCTTTCCCTGAAATCCTTAGCACATAATCAATACATGTTTCCCCGCCCACCAAGGACATTTCTGGCTGTAACGACACTTCTTAAATGAATGTCCCACCTTGAAACAATTGAAACAACCATTTTTGTTCCTTACGAATTTCTGCCGCTCCACAAGTGTCATGGTTCTGGCTAACTCGCACTGTGAACTCTCATGACTTTGAGCACAAAATATACATAGGGCAGTCTCTCTTGAAAATGAGACAAGTCCGGCAGCTGTAGGAATGTCCTCAATAGAACCAAATTTGTTTTTCTTCTTAAAAGACCTTTCATCTTTGGTTCTAGGGCCTTTGACGACATACCAAAGGCATCTACTGCCATGGATATTCTCTCCTCATTCTCCACTTCAGCCCTTAGAAATTCTATTAGTCTTGACAATCTATCCTACCCGATGTTTGCGTCCTCTGTGGTGGTGTGTCTTTGCCAAACATGCAGCAATTCTTCCGGAAGTGATGACTCGACCAGAGGATACAAAATTGTAGCACACTTATCCTTCGTAACCCCGAGCGATTCGAGGGCGCGTAACTGCGATTCCAGTTTGTCATACGTTTTCGAGAGCGGGGTTTTCTCATTGGACTTCGTCGCGTTACACAACACTAACTCAAGTAGCGCACGAACATAAACCTCTACTACAAGTTCATCTTTTCCAAAACATGCTTTCAAAGCTGAAATCATCTTATCGTAATTATGACCGGTTGGGGGATCACTAGCAACTAGCTCACTGGCTCTCGAATCTTTAACCATGGATTGGATAAGGTACTGAAACTTATCCTCTTTCCGAAGAGAGTCATCTTCGTGAATTTTCTGAAATTGGCTCCAGAATTGTAACCACTCACGCACATCTCCGCTAAATTTGCACAATTCTATTTTCGGTGATAGGAAGGAACGTCTCGATTCCAAATTATTGCTGCTTGGTGGAACTGTCACCTGCACACCTGTGTTCTGAGTTGTCTGTGTAGTCGGCTGTGATGGGGTTAACACTGCTGAGACCTCTGCTTTGGCGTGCAAGAACCTCGTTTTAAATTCGTCTACACTATCGATTTCTTGCGAAATTTCACTATCCGCCATTTTTGCCTTTACCATGCCTTCAAAAATGTACTTATTAAATGCCTCCAACTCACGACACTTTTCTTGCAGCAATTAGAAATTAACAGCCACGTCCTGCTTCGGCAAGGGTTTTGCCTTCAGGTTATTCACCAACGTTGTATGAGCCCGAGTAAAAGCCCGTCTTACTGCCGTACGCGATGCTTTGTAGTCTTCCATATTCAGACACGCCCGATACCGTTTCACTAATTACCACCAAGTATACGTCACCACGAGTCCTGTCACGGTCGCCACTATGTGATGTTGACTAAAGGATCCGTTGATGGGTGTTCGGAAATGAAAAAGCCCTTTTATAAAATAACTAATTCGATTTATTCTGTGTCCGATAATTTTCGTGTACGTTCACCTCTCGTCATGTTAGAAGACTACGCTCTCTCCTTGAAAATGATGATTACGTCATATTATAAATTTAAGTGCTAAAATTCGAATAAATAGTTGGGATCGTTACAGATGAGGTCGAAAGATGCTTTGTTTCTAGAAAAAATAATTATATATATTTTTAAATATTTAGGAAAATCGTTAATGCATCCTGTATGAGGAAGCAAATTCATTTGCAACTTCGTCATAATGAGGAAGCAAATTGCTCAAAAAATGAGCACAAAAAATATAAATATAGTTAAATGGAACACCCGAGATCGAATTCACAGCTAATTTTTAATACAATGATTACGTTCTTTCACTAAATGAGCTTGAATTTTGGTGCTTAAATGAAAGACTGATGAAAATAGAAATAGAAAGGTGTACCAAGATCAATCATTAGTTACGCCTGCTTTGATGTTCGTCTAATTGGAGTTTGTCTAATTGGGAATTGGTATGAACTGATTGGAATCTGCACTCCTATTCCGGATTAATCTTATTGAATGACAACAAATGTGGAGATAAATAATTAATAAGAACTTGCTATATGTACCTGAGAAAAATAACTTTGATGACGTATTAACAGTGGCGAAGCAAGGGGGGGGTGTCAGGAGTATTACCCCCCCCTAGCTTCGTGCCCAGACGGCATTTTCAGGATTTTCGGGTAATTCGATTATAATGTATATTATATAATTATATATTGATTACATAATTCGATCATAAATGTGTATAAATTAAAATCTGCTGTGATGTGCTGCAAGTTTTAATGTATGTAACTGTACTCTACAGTGTTCCCAATTCGCACATCAACACAATATCTTTTTTTAACGTTGATACTTTACAACGATGGTGTTAAAAGTGACAAAGTGTTGAAATATCTCTATCCCTGAACATAAAAAATTTATCTCAAACTCGATGGACATCTCAAGCAGAATCAATTAAGGCTGTTTGGATTGCATTCGAAAACATTTTTGATGTTTTACAGAGAATTACCAACTAATATATATTACGGATTTCGTCAGCAAAAGTCGCACAGTTGCATCAGGTCTCCTCAAAAATGTTTTACATTTCGATTTCATTTGTTCTTTATTCTTTACAACAAATGTTATGTTAAAAATAAATAATTTGATAGAATCGTTAGAAAGTGTAGAATTGAATATTATCGATGCTTTGAAAATGATTCAATTCACTCTGAAAACTTTCGAAGAAATAAATATTGATAATCAAATTGATAATTTGATCAAAAGCTCCCTTTCATTCACAAAAAGTCTCGATATTGATCCGGAAAATGATTTTGCTAAACAACACAGAAAACGCTATGCCCCATGGCCCCCACATCCCGAGAAGGGCCGCCTGGCCACAAAATTTTGCGGGCCTCCCTCCCATCCTTTTTTAAAACTAAGAAGCGTAAATTTTTCATGCTTCTTGAAGAAAAATTTTTAAAGTATTAAAAAATTTTTTTGTAATTTTGATTAATTTTTATTTAATTAAGATAACATCTCGTCTGGCGAGCTGCGGGCCCCCCACAGTCCCAGGCCCCCTGACTGTAGCCATTACATGGCCCCCCCTCTGTGGGGGCCATGCCGTGCCCACAAAAAATTAGACGACAATCCCGAGACTACATTCACTTTTGACTTGTTCACATTTTACTGTAAAGATTTCAAAGCAGTATTTGACGTTTTCACTTCTAACGTTCGAAACAACTTGGAACAATCCTTCTGAGAGCTCGAATCGATTCAAAAAGTTTTCGAGATTCCTATGAACAAAGAAAACTGTACGATTGAATCGATCAAGTCATTGTCCCGAATTTTCTATAGACGAACCCGAATGTATCAAAGTCGACTTGCAAATGCATTTTAAGTCATGTGTAGATTGTCAGAATTTTGTAGATATTTCGAAGAAAGCACACAAATTATGGAAAATACTGCCTTGTGCTTATAAAATTGTAAAATTTGTTTTGAATTCTCCAATTTCTTCGGCATCCTGTGAAGATAAATTGAAGATTGTTGGAAACCAAGTAAATATCAAAGTGTGGACGAATCAATGATAAAATTCAAAGGTCGCATTAGCATAAAGCCGTACATGCCAGCCAAACTCATAAAGTGCGAATACATGTGTTGGGTTCATGCGGATGAGACTGGCTTTATTTGTGAATTTCAAATATATACAGGGAAAACTGAAAGTGCCGAAAAACAATTGGGAGCAAGGGTTGTAAAAGATTTTACCCGAGAGTTAGGTAACAATCACCATGTATATTTTGATCATTTTTACACAGGTACGGCTCTAATGATATTCTTGAAAAAAGATAAAATTTTTGCTAGCGGTACTGTACCTCAGAACCGTTCTAGATTACCGAAAAGTGATAGGCCTCATAAGAAGATGCATCAACGGCAAAGCGATTTTAGGACATTAAATATGGGCATTCGTTGGATGAAATGGATGGACAAAAAAGGCTGTCTACTTTTTGTCTAATTATCATCATCCTTGTGAAACAGTGTTTGTAAACCGTAGACAAAAGGATGGTACACTGAAACCAGTCAGTTGTCCTGTAATAGCTTTTGATTATATGGGACGTTTTTTACAAACCGAACAGAGAATTGACCGACACATTTTTGATTCAGCTAAAACTTTTTTTACGGGTTCTTTATCGAAAAAGAAAAGATACGTATTCGAAGATTTTTTTTTTTTTTTTGGAAAATAGGAAGGATTGAAGATTTGAGAATTTGGTGATTTTTGGCTTGAAGACTATTCTTTTAAAATTCATAACTCCGGTTCTATTTGAGCTAGAGACTTTATATTTTTTTTCATTTTAAAGGCAAAAGAACGGCCTTTAATAAAAAAATATTTCGAAGAAAAAATATTAACAAATTAAAATTGCTATAAACAATTGAAAATTTAAATTGATTTTTAACAATTTCCCCAACCATGAATCAAGTTTTTAGTATTTTTATCGTATTCTACGTTAAATTTCCTTTCAAAAACGATTTTTTAATCGATGGAAAAATAATTAGTACTATCCGAAAAAATTTATTTTATCTAGCGCGGTACGTCATACCGGCGCGCGGGTCACACTGCACGGCCCATTTTCTTGTCTCATATCGTTTTTCTCTGAAATATAAATGATTATCACATATTTTGAATTAAATAATCTTATTTATTAGCCAAGATGACTTTATTAAAAATTGAAGAAATAAATAAATAAAAAGAAATAAATGAAAAACATCAATGTTGAAAATTTAAATTAATAATAAATAAGATTATTTAATAATCTTTATTATTTATTAATTATTTTTTATTTTATGTTTTTATATTTTATTATTTATTAATTATTTATTAATCTTTATTATTATCTTTAATAATTATTGAATAATAAATAAGATTATTTAATTCAAAATATGTAATAATCATTTATATTTCAGAGAAAAATGATATGAGACAAGAAAATGAGCCGTGCAATGTGACCCGCGCGCCGGTGTGACGTACCGCGCTAGATAAATTAAATTTTTTCGGACAGTACTAATTATTTGTCCAACGATTAAAAAATCGTTTTCGAAAGGAAGTTTAACGTAGAATACAATAAAAATACTAAAAACTTGATTCATGGTTGGGGCAATTCTTAAAAATCGATTTAAAAATTTCAATTGTTTATAACAATTTGAATTTGTTAATATTTTTTCTTTGAAATATTTTTTATTAAAGCTCGTTCTTTTACCTTTAAAATGAAAAAAATAAAGTCTCTAGCTCAAATAGAACCGGAGTTATGAATTTAAAAAAAATAGTCTTCAAGCCAAAAATCATCAAATTCTCAAATTTTCAATCCTTCCTATTTAAATAGAATCTTTGAATACATATATTTTCTTTTTCGATGAAGAACCCATAAATAAGTTTTAGCTGAATCAAAAATGTGTCGGTCATTTTTCGTCCAAATCTGTTCGGCTTGTAAAAGAACGTCCCATATGCCTTATTTTGATAAGGCCTACCACCTCTTGTCAACATACAAAATTGACCGAAAGTCGAAGAAATGGTGGCTCAGAATATTATTCCATTTCTTAGATGTCAGTGTAGTCAATGCTTTCATTTTGCATGAACAGAAGGGCTTTGAACCATCTTTGGCTTTTAAAGAATTTAGATTACATTTGGTAGAAGAACTAGTTGGTAAGAAACTACCAACTTCAAAAGGGAGAAAACGTCAACTTACGCAAGTCTCTTGTTTCAAACCACAAGTTTCTGTCGAAAAAAGACGCTCTCAGTCAGCTTCTTTGCCTGAACCAATTGGTAAACCAAGACGCTGTGCTCATTGCAGCACAAAAAATGACGAAAAAAGATCGTCATGGATTTGTAAGGTTTGGAATGTACCACTATGCTTATTACCAACAAGAAATTGTTTCACCCTTTACCACTCGTAAAGGTGAAACTACATCCACAAATTATGTTTTTAAAAATTCTACAGTTATTAAAAATAGTCAAAATTTAAAAAACAGGAAAGTAAATAAAAGAAGTAAAATACAAAAAAAATTGTATAAAAAAAAAATTCAAACTAGCTGTGAAGTTGTAGCCACTTTTGTGTTCATTCAATGAGCACTTTGCTTCCCGTAAGCAAATATGATTTGCTTCCTCATAGAGGAAGCATTAAGTATTCTTTACATCATCATTAAATTTTAATTATTTGAGTAGTTATATTCAAAAAATTCATTTTCGAAAATTACAATAAAGCACAAGTTTCTCATTTTTCAATGAAATGCATTAATCTTACTAGTATAGATCAATCGATTCATCTCGACGCAAGGAACCTTCATTTTCCTTAAGTCAGCTTTGAATTTTGAATATTTGAGAAGTTATAGTTGAAAAACTAATTTTTTAAAATTAAATAGAACCATAACTTTGTTATGGTTATTTGAAAAAAAAATTATAAAAATAAAATTTTACTTTATTTATTTTATTAAAAATAAAATAAAATTTGGGTTATTTGAAAAGTTATAGTTAAAAATTAATTTTTGAAAATACAATTAACCATAACATCCTTATTTCTTAATGAAATGCATTAATTATATAGGTCAATCGATTCGTCTCGATAAAAGGAATCTACGTTTTCCTTACATCAGTTTTAAATTTTGAATATTTCAGAAGTGATAGTGAAAAAATGAATTTTACGAAAATTATAAAAGTACATAAAACTTGTAAAATTAAATATTTTGTTAAACCTTTGTAAGAAATTCAACTAGGTATATAATGGAATAACTATGCAAAATTTCATCAATTTATCTCTACGCGTTTTCAAGAAATTGCTGAATCGTGACATACATCTGCACACACACACACACACACACACACACACACACACACACAC
>CAJFCO010017906.1:21373-32983 GCA_904066015.1 Synergus gifuensis | reverse complement strand
GCCCCCGTTTCAATTAAATGATGTTGTAATTCCAGGTTTAGGGACATTCTTTTCTTTCAGAAATGATTGATAGTGCCTGGGTATGTTTATGGGGATGTTATGATAAGAACCAATAGCCTGAAGTCTCCAAGAAAAAATCATCCGGGTACTGAGATCAATTTTTTCGAAAAATGATCATTTTCTGGATGGAGATGATAGAACAATATTCACTGAGTCTTTATTTCTTTTCAGAAATCATTGATAGTGACTGGGTGTGTTTACGAGGAAGTTATGATAAAAACCCAGATCCTCAAGTTTAAAAAAAAAAAATCATCCGGGCACAGAGTTCAATTTTCTTCAAAATATAATCATTTTCCTAAAAGAGAAGGTCGCATAATATTCAAAGAGTCTTTATTTCGTTCCAGAAATGATTGGTACTGCTTGGGTATGTTTATGGGGGTGTTCTGATAAGAACCCACATCCTCAAGTTTACAAAAAAAATCATCCGGGCACTAAAATCAATTTTTTCGAAAAATGATCACTTTTCTAAAGGAGAAGTACGAAGAAACATTTACAGAGTCTTTATTTCTTTTCAGAAATGATTGTTAGTGCCTGTGTGTGTTTATGGGGGTGTTGTGATAAGAACCCACATCCATAAGTCTTCAAAAAAAAATCATTCGGGCACTAAGATCGATTTCTTCGAAAAATGATCACTTTTTTAAAGGAGAAGTACGAAGAAACATTTACAGACTCTTTATTTCTTTTCAGGAATGATTGATAGTGCCAGGGTGTGTTTATGGGTATGTTTTAATAAGAACCCACATCCACAAGTTTTCAAAAAAAAAATCATCCGGACACAGAATTCAATTTTTTTTTAAATATAATCATTTTCCTAAAAGAGAAGGTCGAATAAACACACCCATGCAGTATCAATCATTTCTGAAAAGAAATAAATATTCGGTCAATTTTTTCGAAAAATGATAATTTTCCTAAAGTAGAATTTCCAGGAATATTCACAGAGTCTTCATTTCTTATCAGAAATGATCGACACTGCATGGATGTGTTTATGGGAGTGTTCTGATAAGAACCCACATCCTCAAATTTACAAAAAAAAATCATGCGGGCACTAAGATCAAGTTTTTCGAAAAATGATCACTTTTCTAAAGGAGAAGTACGAAGAAACATTTACAGAGTGTTTATTTCTTATCAGGAATGATTGATAGTGACTGGGTGTGTTTACAGGGATATTATGATAAGAACCGACATCCTCAGGTTTACAAAAAAAAATCATTCGGATACAGAGTTCAATTTTTTTCAAAATATAATCATTTTCCTAAAAGAGAAGGTCGAATAATATTCACAGAGTCTTTATTTCGTTCCAGAAATGATTGGTACTGCGTGGTTGTGTTTATGGGGATGTTTTGATAAGAACCCACATTCTCAAGTTTACAAGAAAAAATCATCCGGGCACTGAGATTAATTTTTTCGAAAAATGATCACTTTTCTAAAGGAGAAGTACGAAGAAACATTTACAGAGTCTTTATTTCTTTTCAGAAATGATTGATAGTGCCTGGATGTGTTTATGGGGCTGTTGTGATAAGAATCCATACCCTGAAGTCTGCAAAAAAAATCATAGGGGCACTGAGATCAATTTTTTCGAAAAATGATCATTTTCCTAAATGA
Organism: Synergus gifuensis; assembly: GCA_904066015.1. Lineage (NCBI taxonomy): Eukaryota > Metazoa > Arthropoda > Insecta > Hymenoptera > Cynipidae > Synergus > Synergus gifuensis. The sequence goes on along the minus strand of CAJFCO010017906.1, from coordinate 31,321 downwards.
AAAGATTTATAACATTCAGAGAGACATTATTTCTTATCAGAAATGATTGATACTGCATGGGTGTGTTTATTGGGGTGTTATGATAAGAACTCATAGCCTGAAGTCTTCAAAAAAAATCATCTAGGCACAGAGATCAATTTTTTTGAAAAATGATCATTTTCCTGAATGAGAAGATCGAGAAACATTCAGTGAGACTTTATTTCTTATCAAAAATGATTGATATTGCAGGGGTGTGTATGGGGATGTTTAGATAAGAACCCATATTCTCAAGTTTACAAGAAAAAATCATCCGAGCACTGAGATCAATTTTTTCGAAAAATGAAATTTTTCCTAAAAGAGAAGTACGAATAAACATTCTCTGAGTTTTTATTGCTTTTCAGATATGATTGATAGTGTCTGGGTGTGTTTATGGGGGTGTTGTGATAAGAACCCATACCCTGATGTCTGCAAAAAATAATCTTGCGAGCACAGAGTTTAATTTTTTTCGAAAAATGATCATTTACATAAATAAGAAGATCCGAAAATTATTCACAGAGTCTTTGCGTATTATCAGAAATGATTGTTAATGATTTCCATTTATTCGAATATTTTAATTTTTTTATAAAATGAGATAAAAATATATTTACAGAGTGTTTATAGTTTTCTAGAATACATGTGTTGTTGATGGAGTGTTAGGGGTAAATTGTATAGCCTAACGTTTCTCTGAAAAAATCATCAACACTATAATTTGTATTTTGTGAAATTAGCTTTTTTTTGATAATTTCAAGTTTGGAAAATCTTTACCAAATCTTCTTTAGCTAAGTATAATTAAAAAAATTTTATTTTATCTATTTATCAGTCATTATTTTCTATTGATAGTTATTATTTTCTATTTTTTATGTCTTTTAAATAATTTATTACAACTTATTGAAAATAAGCGTAATAAATATAATATAATAATAATGTAATATATAATGTAATATACATACCTTTACGTATGTTTAAATGATTTTTCTGTTTTGAATATGGCGCCAAATGTTCCTTTAAATCGATGTGAGTGATCGATGGAGATAACATGCGGCGCTGATTGTAATGTTTGTGTTTACTTTTTTCCTGAAAGTTTAAAAAAGTTTTTTTCAGTGTTTTAATAATATTTATCGCTAGTGTTGACCTTTCTGAGGGACTTTCCACCCCAGATATGGATTTCCTCTTCCTGGAGGAAAAAAAATTGCCTTCCGATATCCTTTCGGTGATCCAGCATTTGAATTCTACGTTTTCAGGTGAGTAAACTAGGTTAGAATACCTACATGAGCCTTAAAGAAAGTACATTTACACTCGAATCTCCCAATATCGACCTCATTCCTTTCTCAATATCGACCTGCAGTTACCTCAAATATCACTGGATACACTGCGCATGAGTTGGGCGCTCGGAATCTGTTTGGTTGCTATTCGCGCGCAATTTAAAATGCTAAAAAATATTATTTATGTGCAATACGCATGCGTAATTAATATGACGCATGCGTAATTGGTGTGCAATTTGAGAAGAGGAATTTCGTCGATATTTGGAAAGCGTCTGGTCTGAATTTCGTCGATATTGGGAGATTCGAGTGTATCGTTTTTCGAAATAAAAGTGAACTGTATTATTTTAGAATTGAGTTTAAAAGTAGAAATATATTTTGAAGAATTACTTGTTAATAATTAAGTTGGCCCCTTATTCTCATGGAATTGCATACATGTTAGGGGCCAACAAGTAGTTTATATTTTTGTAAACATTAAACTATGAAGTAATGCTCTGATCATTTCCGCAAATAGTATATTATGCATCTAGGGATACATACAGGCGTTTTTCGTCGAGCGTGACGTATGCAGAATGAGTCGTAGCTCGAGGGCGCCGAAGGCGCCCCGAGAGCGAAAACGAAACAAGACGAGCAAGAACAAAACTTGTGCTAAAGTTGATCAATTTAATTTTTCTATTAGAGCTTTTTAAAGGTTTTTTCATGAGCTTTCCGATAAAAATAATGATTTTCCAATAAAAATAATATTTCATGCTCATTTTCCCAATTTTTTTCAAAATATTTTTTGAAAAAAGCTTGGTTTTTCCCCTTCAAAATCATTTAGGTTAGAATATGGGATTAGAATTGCTATTGGGCTTAAAAAAGCATTCTTGCGCTCGGCTACGGCGCCGCGAGCCGCTATGTACTGTAAGCAAGCACTTCGTACAGAGAGCTTCGTAGTTCTTACTGTGTCCTGCTGTGTCCATTAATATTACTATAATATAACTATAGTTGTTCTACATTTTTTAACATGATTTAAAATTTTTTTAATGGTTTAAAATTGTTTTTAATTTTTTTTTAGTTTTAATTTTTTTAAACAGAATATTTCTGAAATTCAATTAATTCGGCGTGCTTTTTGGTGTGAGTCCCCTCGCCTCTCACATCAATGATTTAGCAATGTGCTTATTCTATTACTCGTACACCCTTCTTTTTCTACTTCGTACAGTTTTCTTAGGAAAAACATCAAAGTGCAAAGAAAAGGAATATTTTCTTAGTGTTAGAGTTGAATCAGAAGTGGGCACGAAAGAGTGGTACTTTTGTGTTCCAAGCACCGTTTTTGCTGATGCAAATCTGCTTTGAAGTTCTGCAGTAGCTGTTTCGTGATTTTTTTTTATGACTAAAGAATACTGATTTTAGAAATATTCTGCTTTAAAAAATTAAATATTAAAAAAAATTAAAAGCATGTTAAAAAATGTAGAACTATAGCTATATTATGGTAATATTAATGGACACAATAAGAACTGCGAAGTGCTTGCTTACAGTACATAGCGGCTCGCGGCGCCGTAGCCGAACGCAAGTATGCTTTTTTAAGCCCAATAGCAATTCTAATCCCATATTTTAACCTCAATGATTTTGAAGGGAAAAAACCAAGCTTATTATAAAAAATATTTTGAAAAAAATTCTAGGTGTCGCATTGAGAGAAAAACGCAAAAATATGTTTAAAATGGGAAAATGAGCATGAAATGTTATTTTTATTGGAAAATCACTATTTTTATTGGAAAGCTCATGAAAAAACCTTTAAAAAGCTCTCATAGAAAAATTAAATTGATCAACTTTAGCAGAAGTTATGATTGATTGAATAACGGCGCGCTTGTTAAAAAGTCAAAAATTTGAGCCCCTGTATATTGACAACCAGTTGTTTCCTCTGGGGGATTAAAAGAGGTTCACTAGAACTACAACTCAGTAGAGTCAAAAAGATTGAAGACAACAAAATTTTAGGCAGGTACGCTTGACAAATTTTGCCCAATATTTTTCACAGATTTTGTCACGAATTTTTCATTCGGTAGTGATAAGTATTTTTTCAAAAAAGTAAATACTTGATAAATATATAATATTTATAGTATACCATAATGTTATTATAGCTTAATTGAATAATTATTAAATTCATTTTTATGTTCGGATTTTATTTTTCAAAGCAAAATGTTTATTTATTATAATAAGAAAGTGCTTGTGATCAATATAAGAGGAAGAAATTTATTTTATTAAAATTCATAGTTTTATAAAAATTCGCCAAAATAAAATTCAATAGGACTGTATTTTGACAAAATACAGTTTTTAGAAATAAAGCCCATTTTATAGTCCAATATTTTAAAGAAAATAGCTTAGCGCTCCACGATAAATTATCCTTACTCTAAATTAGCTATAAAAGTTCAAAAACTTAAAACTAATCAATTATGGATCTGGAAATGCTTGTTCAAAATAAAATAGAAACCCAACTTTATTAAAACTGCCAAAGTTTTTAACAAAGTAGGTCTATTTTTGGAAACATAATTCGATTAAATTATTTTACCAGCGATACAAAAACAGTGTCATACGTGGAATCTTCAAATAAAGTCAGAAGTGTTCCGTACTTTCTACTGCGACTATATTGAGCCGTTCGCTCAAAGAACCACCTAACTCAAAAGTGGTCGTTTCGAGAAAAAGCGATTTAAAAGTTTGGACTTATATTGTTAATCACTAAATATAAATTGATTTACTAATTTGGATTTTTTTCAAACATGCACTATTAAATAACAGTTTAAGACTATAAAATCTTCAAAAAATATATTTTAACAATATTCAAAGCGATGGTTTATGCAAAATGACTTAGGTCGTTTTTTCTGCGAACTGCCCAAAAATGTTTTTTTAAGCACAAAAACATAAAAAAAATTTATTTATAAAAACTTTTAACGTAAATCATGTATAACATCATCATTGCTTTATTTGTTTAATAAAAAAGCACTAAAGGGCATAGCAGGATAAGCATGTGTGTGCTGCCCCCGACCATATTTGTCCGGGATTTTTACTGTGAGTTTGTACCGATGGTCTATTAACTTTCCCAAAATTTTAGATCTGAAAAAAAATTTTTGGGGTAGTTATCGGTGTGGAAAGAAAAATTGAAAAATATTTTTTTCTCGAGAACGGCTGGAAGAATTTTTATGAAAAAAATATATGTTATGGGTTTCGATGGGGGGATATTTTAGAAAAATTATGGATTTTTTTTTCAAAAAAAGGGGTAAAAAAAAATTTTCAAAATTTTTTTGATTTTTTTTTTAATAGGAAGCTTTTGCGGCACACCCACCATTTTGTGCCTAAATATACTTCAAAATATTCTGAAAAATGTGCCCCAAGTTAGAAATTAATTGAAGTGGTAGAACAGGGTGAAAAAAATTTAAAATCTTCAGCGTACAGCGTTAAGTGTACCACCCGCTGTATGCATGCGTACTACACTGACTGTAAAGGGGTAATATTTTATTGTGAGTACCTTCCCTCTCACACTTCGTAGTGTAGCTTTATTTTCTTTCGATAATCGGACCTTTTCTGATTATTCAATTTGTTTTCATAATATCAATCAAGGATTTTAACATAGTGGACTAGGAGACCCAAGAAAGTGTCAAAAACCCAACTTTTATATCTGAGAAATCTTCCCATCTTAATCTTGTACTTAAATAGCCGAACAATTTATCATTATGACTTTTTTTATAAAACAAAAATTGTCAGATTTATAATATTTAAAAAATTTTTTAAAATTAAGAAAATTAAAATTTTAAGCTAAATAACAAAAGCTATGAAAAAAAGTTAAGAGATGAAAAATATTCTTTTTTGAACGCCCTACAAGACTGGTATAACCACTTTTTGAATTTTATTGATTTTATTGTTCCTGATTTACTGTATTGATGAGACCAGTCTTAATCTTCGTCGCTATCCTCTTCAATTACGGGAATAATATTATTCTTAGTGAACATTCCGCTGAGAATTTCAGCTGGCTTTAGAATCTTTGAAATGTACCTTGCATGGGACAGATAGTATATAATTGCAGCAATATGTGAACAGCAACCAACAGTACTATTTCCGTTAGCGCAATCACACACGTATTCCAATAAACCAGACATTCCAACACTATTGGGCTTATATTTAATGAAACATTTATATAGTTTTTTAGAAATATGCCGTGATTGAACTTGCACTCTTAATACATTCGGTTGATCTTTCACATATTGCATGTTTACCTGTCCATCTTTGTCAATCATTTCGGCCAAGTATGATACGGCCTGCGATAGCTGATATGATCCGGTAAAAAATATGTATAATTCTTTCTCGGTCAGTTCAGGAAAATCTAAAATGTCATTGCATGTTATGTTTTGAAAAATAACTTTCTTGCGAAGCCAGCCTTTCTCTTCTACTTCAGTAGCCAAAGTGTTTTCAAGATTTTTCCTGACTCTCATTCTATCCAAGATCTCAGTTACAAATTCTGTATCAGATTTTAATCTCTCTCCAAATTGGTTATGAAGGAACGACGCAATTCGAAAGAGAGCTCCAACTTTTGGAAGCATCTTGTTATCCAGTTTGTGGTCTAAGAGTTTATATTTTTGCTTCAACATTCCGTGAACAGCTTCAACTGCCCAACGAATTTTCGTCACATAACGGGACTCATTTGATTCTTTAGCAGTTAGTTGTTTTCGTTTCCCTTTCAAAGGAGGCATTAGAACGTTGATTTTTTTGAGTTCTAAGTCAGCTTTCACGTCCCGGAAGCCGCGATCAAGTACAGCATAATCGTTCTCTTTCAACAATTTGCACAAACCATCTGCATTTTGGAGAAGGGTTTTCATGATCTCTGCATCATTGAAATTCGCAGGATATGGTCCTAGCATATCAACCACGAATCCATCAGTTGTGCAAATTGTGAATGGCTTGCAGAGTGGTACTTTCTTCTGACCTGAGAAAGTTTTTCGCTGAAACTCATTATTCGTACTTTTCTGATGACGTGCATAAGTTCCATCACAGATCAGAAACAGATTTGTACGAATATCAAATAAACTTTTGGCTACTTCTGTGGTGTGAGTTTCAATTAAGTTGATGTATATTCAGAAACCAGCTGCTCGTATTCAATTTGCAGAATGGACGCCAGAAGTCTATTTGAATTACCTGTACGGAGTTTAAAAAGAAATACAACAAGAGCTTGAGTAACGGTACGAGTCTGTCTGTCCCTCATTGAAGTCATCATATCCTTTAATTCTATTATATTCTCCCAAGTTAAACCTGTGAAAACAAAAAGCTGCTTTTCTGAAAGGCTAAAATCTGCTATTTTGTCATACAGTGTAGAATCGCATTCTACGGCAAGATTCTTCATCATTGTAGTCAATTCTGAAGCGCTTACACATGACGAATGAGAATACACCTGCAAACTACCCAGATCATTATCAAAAAATCGACCTTTTATTAAGTGCGTTTGAAAACACCGATTACCTGCAGGTATATGGATTTTCCTTTTAATATAAGCTTGTAAACGAGCTTCTTCTGGAACGACAGTTAGATTTTATGTGGCGAAACAAAGGCAACAACATTTATGAGTAGAAATAGTTCTCAAGATTTGAAGTTCAAACTTTTCAACGCTTGATTTGTCTGCTGCAGGTTTTAGCCGTGTCTAAAATGTTGGATCATCAGTTTTCAACTGTGAAGACATTTATCATTTCCAGAAGACGTGCTTTCTACATCATCAATTTTTTGTTTCTTATATTGTAACACTCGACATTTTGCACATAAAATATCATTAACAGAAATTGTTTTTTGATGCCTATTAGACAATGTCGATGCTTCAACCTCAGTTTCGACCATTTTTTTCTTTCCCGATATTTTATTTAAATACTTATTACACCCGGCACACTTAGGATTGTTTGACAATGAAGACATTTTTTTCGAAGCTACCTGATACGAAGTAGGATAAAAAGAGTATTTTGAACCGGAGACAATGTATGTGGGAAAATATATATGAAGTACAAATACACAAGCGAAAATGATTGATAATATGCTTTCAAGGAACAAAGGTAAACACAAATCAGTAAAATCAATGTTAATTCAAGAATAGGGCTTGAAAAACCCAATAATTGCTTTTAAAATTATATAAAACACAATCACACAAAAAACATCATCAACTTCAAAAAAACGTACGAAAATCCAGAAACGCAGTAAACGTTCAGAGAACTATACCAAATATTTAGTAGAATGGGTGGTCGTAGAATTTTGTGGTCGCTGATCAGATAATATCCGAAAATAATGTACCGAAATCATATGGTGGGTTATTATACCGTGAAAAATTACTTGTCTTGTGAGAAATAAGAACAGTAGCCCTCTAGTGGCAGATGCGAAGAAATACTAAATTAATTTATTTCTTATTCAGATTTCTCAGATATAAAAGTTGGGTTTTTGACACTTTCTTGGGTCTCCAAGTCCACTATGTTAAAATCCTTGATTAATATTATGAAAACAAATTGAATAATCAGAAAAGGTCCGATTATCGAAAGAAAATAAAGCTACACTACTAAGTGTGAGAGGGAAGGTACTCACAATAAAATATTACCCCTTTACAATCAGTGTAGTACGCATGCATACAGCGGGTGGTACACTTACCGCTGTACGCTGAAGATTTTTAATTTTTTTCACCCTGTTCTACCACTTCAATTAATTTCTAACTTGGGGCACATTTTTCAGAATATTTTGAAGTATGTTTAGGCACAAAATGGTGGGTGTGCAGCAAAAGCTTCCTATTTAAAGAAAATCAAAAAAATTTGGAAAATTTTTTTTGACCCCTTTTTTTGAAAAAAAAAAATCCATAATTTTTCTAAAATATCCCCCCATCGAAACCCATAACATATATTTTTTTCATAAAAATTCTTCCAGCCGTTCTCGAGAAAAAAATATTTTTCAATTTTTCTTTCCACACCCATAACTACCCCAAAAATTTTTTTTCAGATCTAAAATTTTGGGAAAGTTAATAGTCCATCGGTACAAACTCACAGTAAAAATCCCGGGCAAATTCGGTCGGGGGCAGCACACACATGCTTATCCTGCTATGCCCTTTATTTTTAAGTAGTCGCATGTAGCTGTAAACAAAACAAAATGAAGTCCCAGTGGGTAAAAAGACATTGACATCCTGAGGATGTCCTAAAGACATCCTTAGGACATCCATGTCAGTCCATTTGATGTCCAAAAGACGACTCATGTCTTAAAGACGTCTTTTGGACGTGAAACGTCTTTAGGACATCAGTTGGACTGACATGGGCGTCTTAAAGATGTCTTTAGGACGTCCTCAGGATGACAATGTCTTTTTGCCCACTGGGTACAGACAAGCAATGTTCCGTCGGCCCTGGCCACGACCAAGTCGCGATCAATATAGCGTCCTGTTGGCAAAGCTTCACTGAAGTCTACACTAGCTCTAACGTTGAAATCTAAATTTGTTTCTAGTGGGCAATTTGATCGAGAATCCTATGCGGAAGTTGTCGTCATTCATCATGCGTTTCTTCTATCTTAAAAGACATACAAGTCGAAACAAATGTTCTTATCTAAATCAATCAGACCCAATTTGAAGTAAAAAAAATATTTCTATTCGAATCAATTCGAAGTCAAAACTACTACTTTTGACATCATTGTCAAAAGCTAAATTTCTATCTGATCTAATCCGAATTTAAAATCAAAATTCCTATTCGAGTCAATCCGATCCAATTCGAGGTTCGTTTAAAGAACTTTATTTTAATCAATTCCAGTCAATAAAATCTAAATTAAGAATTCAGGAGAAATTCAAAGGAATTCAAAGGAATTTAGAAAAATTTAAATCCAGATTAGAAGAATTTTCCGGGTGAGTCTCGGATTCACTGGAATTGAAAATTCGTAATACTTCAGATTGAAAAGTTGTTTCGGATTAACTTCAAATTTATTTGGATCGATCCGAATTAAAAGAATTAACCGGGTGAGCTTCGGATTCATTTGGAGTGAAAGTTTGGATTGAGTCGGATTGAAAAGTTTAGTGCGCAAAATGGATAGAATAAAAAATAACAAAATGTATTTTCTTTTTTATCGCAGGCACACATGAAGTTCCCACCAGATTATCCTTACAGTCCACCAAGCATTCGATTTAAGACGAAAGTTTGGCATCCTAATGTGTATGAGGTGAGTGAAGAAATAATTTATTAATATTATTGTTATTATTAAATTGCAAATACACGCAAACCTCGAGAGAGCGGCTTTTTCGTGCATGGTCTGAATTTGCCGTGAATCACTTTTTAGTGGGCAAAAAATTTAAAGTTTTTAGAACGTCCTAAAAACGTCCTATGTCAGACCAAAAAATGTCCAATGTTCCAAAGACGTCCTAAAAACGTCTTTGGAACATTGGTCGTTTTTTGGCCTGACATAGGACGTTATTAGGACGTTCTAAAAACTTCTTTAAATTTTTTGCCTACTGGGTTCCTAGAATCTACATGACGTAAACAGTCAGGGTCGTATAAACCAGTGTACCCAACGCGGGCTCTACCTGATACTGCTTATACATTATCTTTCATCTTCAAAAGATATTTTCAAATATCTTTTAAAATCATCTGATTTCGATTTTTACATTGTCATCAGAGAAGGTATTAGATTTGTGTAAAATTTGACCCCCCGAGTT